>JAMKCF010000012.1:0-252500 GCA_023634235.1 Pisaster brevispinus
TAACCCTAACCCTAACCCTAACCCTAACCCTAACCCTAACCCTAACCCTAACCCTAACCCTAACCCTAACCCTAACCCTAACCCTAACCCTAACCCTAACCCTAACCCTAACCCTAACCCTAACCCTAACCCTAACCCTAACCCTAACCCTAACCCTAACCCTAACCCTAACCCTAACCCTAACCCTAACCCTAACCCTAACCCTAACCCTAACCCTAACCCTAACCCTAACCCTAACCCTAACCCTAACCCTAACCCTAACCCTAACCCTAACCCCCAAACGATCGAACGACTCGTTGACTAAAGAATCAAACAACCAAACGACCAAACGACCAAACGATCGAACGACTAGTTGACTAATCGATCAAACGACCAAAAGACCAAACGATCGAACGACCAGTTGACCAATCAATCAAACGACCAAACCACCAAACGATCGAACGACCAGTTGACCAATCAATCAAACAAGCAAACGACCAAACGATCGAACGACCAGTTGACCAATCAATCAAACAACCAAACGACCAAACAATCGAACGACCAGTTGACCAATCAATTAAACGACCAAACCACCAAACGATCGAACGACCAGTTGACCAATCAATCAAACGACCAAACCACCAAACGATCGAACGACCAGTTGACCAATCAATCAAACGACCAAACCACCAAACGATCGAACGACCAGTTGACCAATCAATCAAACGACCAAACGACCAAACGATCGAACGACCAGTTGACCAATCAATCAAACAACCAAACGACCAAACGATCGAACGACCAGTTGACCAATCAATTAAACGACCAAACCACCAAACGATCGAACGACCAGTTGACCAATCAATCAAACGACCAAACCACCAAACGATCGAACGACCAGTTGACCAATCAATCAATCAACCAAACCACCAAACGATCGAACGACTCGTTGACTAAAGAATCAAACAACCAAACGACCAAACGACCAAACGATCGAACGACCAGTTGACCAATCAATCAAACGACCAAACGACCAAACGATCGAACGACTAGTTGACTAATCGATCAAACGACCAAAAGACCAAACGACCGAACGACTAGTTGACCAATCAATCAAACGACCAAACCACCAAACGATCGAACGACCAGTTGACCAATCAATCAAACGACCAAACCACCAAACGATCGAACGACCAGTTGACCAATCAATCAAACAAGCAAACGACCAAAGGATCGAACGACCAGTTGACCAATCAATCAAACAACCAAACGACCAAATGATCGAACGACCAGTTGACCAATCAATCAAACGACCAAACCACCAAACGATCGAACGACCAGTTGACCAATCAATCAAACGACCAAACCACCAAACGATCGAACGACGAGTTGACCAATCAATCAATCAACCAAACCACCAAACGATCGAACGACTCGTTGACTAAAGAATCAAACAACCAAACGACCAAACGACCAAACGATCGAACGACCAGTTGACCAATCAATCAAACGACCAAACCACCAAACGATCGAACGACCAGTTGACCAATCAATCAAACAAGCAAACGACCAAACGATCGCACGACCAGTTGACCAATCAATCAAACAACCAAACGACCAAACGATCGAACGACCAGTTGACCAATCAATCAAACGACCAAACGACCAAACGATCGAACGACCAGTTGACCAATCAATCAAACGACCAAACCACCAAACGATCGAACGACGAGTTGACCAATCAATCAATCAACCAAACCACCAAACGATCGAACGACTCGTTGACTAAAGAATCAAACAACCAAACGACCAAACGACCAAACGATCGAACGACTAGTTGACTAATCGATCAAACGACCAAAAGACCAAACGATCAAACGACCAGTTGACCAATCAATCAAACGACCAAACCACCAAACGATCGAACGACCAGTTGACCAATCAATCAAACAAGCAAACGACCAAACGATCGAACGACCAGTTGACCAATCAATCAAACAACCAAACGACCAAACGATCGAACGACCAGTTGACCAATCAATCAAACGACCAAACCACCAAACGATCGAACGACCAGTTGACCAATCAATCAAACGACCAAACCACCAAACGATCGAACGACGAGTTGACCAATCAATCAATCAACCAAACCACCAAACGATCGAACGACTCGTTGACTAAAGAATCAAACAACCAAACGACCAAACGACCAAACGATCGAACGACCAGTTGACCAATCAATCAAACAACCAAACGACCAAACGATCGAACGACTAGTTGACTAATCGATCAAACGACCAAAAGACCAAACGATCGAACGACCAGTTGACCAATCAATCAAACGACCAAACCACCAAACGATCGAACGACCAGTTGACCAATCAATCAAACAAGCAAACGACCAAACGATCGAACGACCAGTTGACCAATCAATCAAACAACCAAACGACCAAACGATCGAACGACCAGTTGACCAATCAATCAAACGACCAAACCACCAAACGATCGAACGACCAGTTGACCAATCAATCAAACGACCAAACCACCAAACGATCGAACGACCAGTTGACCAATCAATCAATCAACCAAACCACCAAACGATCGAACGACTCGTTGACTAAAGAATCAAACAACCAAACGACCAAACGACCAAACGATCGAACGACCAGTTGACCAATCAATCAAACGACCAAACCACCAAACGATCGAACGACCAGTTGACCAATCAATCAAACAAGCAAACGACCGAACGATCGCACGACCAGTTGACCAATCAATCAAACAACCAAACGACCAAACGATCGAACGACCAGTTGACCAATCAATCAAACGACCAAACCACCAAACGATCGAACTACCAGTTGACCAATCAATCAAACGACCAAACCACCAAACGATCGAACGACGAGTTGACCAAACAATCAATCAACCAAACCACCAAACGATCGAACGACTCGTTGACTAAAGAATCAAACAACCAAACGACCAAACGACCAAACGATCGAACGACTAGTTGACTAATCGATCGAACGACCAAAAGACCAAACGATCTAACGACCAGTTGACCAATCAATCAAACGACCAAACCACCAAACGATCGAACGACCAGTTGACCAATCAATCAAACAAGCAAACGACCAAACGATCGAACGACCACTTGACCAATCAATCAAACAACCAAACGACCAAACGATCGAACGACCAGTTGACCAATCAATCAAACGACCAAACCACCAAACGATCGAACGACCAGTTGACCAATCAATCAAACGACCAAACCACCAAACGATCGAACGACGAGTTGACCAATCAATCAATCAACCAAACCACCAAACGATCGAACGACTCGTTGACTAAAGAATCAAACAACCAAACGACCAAACGACCAAACGATCGAACGACCAGTTGACCAATCAATCAAACGACCAAACCACCAAACGATCGAACGACCAGTTGACCTAACCCTAACCCTAACCCTAACCCTAACCCTAACCCTAACCCTAACCCTAACCCTAACCCTAACCCTAACCCTAACCCTAACCCTAACCCTAACCCTAACCCTAACCCTAACCCTAACCCTAACCCTAACCCTAACCCTAACCCTAACCCTAACCCTAACCCTAACCCTAACCCTAACCCTAACCCTAACCCTAACCCTAACCCTAACCCTAACCCTAACCCTAACCCTTACCCTAACCCTAACCCTAACCCTAACCCCCAAACGATCGAACGACTCGTTGACTAAAGAATCAAACAACCAAACGACCAAACGACCAAACGATCGAACGACTAGTTGACTAATCGATCAAACGACCAAAAGACCAAACGATCGAACGACCAGTTGACCAATCAATCAAACGACCAAACCACCAAACGATCGAACGACCAGTTGACCAATCAATCAAACAAGCAAACGACCAAACGATCGAACGACCAGTTGACCAATCAATCAAACAACCAAACGACCAAACAATCGAACGACCAGTTGACCAATCAATTAAACGACCAAACCACCAAACGATCGAACGACCAGTTGACCAATCAATCAAACGACCAAACCACCAAACGATCGAACGACCAGTTGACCAATCAATCAAACGACCAAACCACCAAACGATCGAACGACCAGTTGACCAATCAATCAAACGACCAAACGACCAAACGATCGAACGACCAGTTGACCAATCAATCAAACAACCAAACGACCAAACGATCGAACGACCAGTTGACCAATCAATTAAACGACCAAACCACCAAACGATCGAACGACCAGTTGACCAATCAATCAAACGACCAAACCACCAAACGATCGAATGACGAGTTGACCAATCAATCAATCAACCAAACCACCAAACGATCGAACGACTCGTTGACTAAAGAATCAAACAACCAATCGACCAAACGACCAAACGATCGAACGACCAGTTGACCAATCAATCAAACGACCAAACGACCAAACGATCGATAGACTAGTTGACTAATCGATCAAACGACCAAAAGACCAAACGATCGAACGACCAGTTGACCAATCAATCAAACGACCAAACCACCAAACGATCGAACGACCAGTTGACCAATCAATCAAACAAGCAAACGACCAAACGATCGAACGACCAGTTGACCAATCAATCAAACAACCAAACGACCAAACGATCGAACGACCAGTTGACCAATCAATCAAACGACCAAACCAGCAAACGATCGAACGACCAGTTGACCAATCAATCAAACGACCAAACCACCAAACGATCGAACGACCAGTTGACCAATCAATCAATCAACCAAACCACCAAACGATCGAACGACTCGTTGACTAAAGAATCAAACAACCAAACGACCAAACGACCAAACGATCGAACGACCAGTTGACCAATCAATCAAACGACCAAACGACCAAACGATCGAACGACTAGTTGACTAATCGATCAAACGACCAAAAGACCAAACGACCGAACGACTAGTTGACCAATCAATCAAACGACCAAACCACCAAACGATCGAACGACCAGTTGACCAATCAATCAAACGACCAAACCACCAAACGATCGAACGACCAGTTGACCAATCAATCAAACAAGCAAACGACCAAAGGATCGAACGACCAGTTGACCAATCAATCAAACAACCAAACGACCAAATGATCGAACGACCAGTTGACCAATCAATCAAACGACCAAACCACCAAACGATCGAACGACCAGTTGACCAATCAATCAAACGACCAAACCACCAAACGATCGAACGACGAGTTGACCAATCAATCAATCAACCAAACCACCAAACGATCGAACGACTCGTTGACTAAAGAATCAAACAACCAAACGACCAAACGACCAAACGATCGAACGACCAGTTGACCAATCAATCAAACGACCAAACCACCAAACGATCGAACGACCAGTTGACCAATCAATCAAACAAGCAAACGACCAAACGATCGCACGACCAGTTGACCAATCAATCAAACAACCAAACGACCAAACGATCGAACGACCAGTTGACCAATCAATCAAACGACCAAACGACCAAACGATCGAACGACCAGTTGACCAATCAATCAAACGACCAAACCACCAAACGATCGAACGACGAGTTGACCAATCAATCAATCAACCAAACCACCAAACGATCGAACGACTCGTTGACTAAAGAATCAAACAACCAAACGACCAAACGACCAAACGATCGAACGACTAGTTGACTAATCGATCAAACGACCAAAAGACCAAACGATCAAACGACCAGTTGACCAATCAATCAAACGACCAAACCACCAAACGATCGAACGACCAGTTGACCAATCAATCAAACAAGCAAACGACCAAACGATCGAACGACCAGTTGACCAATCAATCAAACAACCAAACGACCAAACGATCGAACGACCAGTTGACCAATCAATCAAACGACCAAACCACCAAACGATCGAACGACCAGTTGACCAATCAATCAAACGACCAAACCACCAAACGATCGAACGACGAGTTGACCAATCAATCAATCAACCAAACCACCAAACGATCGAACGACTCGTTGACTAAAGAATCAAACAACCAAACGACCAAACGACCAAACGATCGAACGACCAGTTGACCAATCAATCAAACAACCAAACGACCAAACGATCGAACGACTAGTTGACTAATCGATCAAACGACCAAAAGACCAAACGATCGAACGACCAGTTGACCAATCAATCAAACGACCAAACCACCAAACGATCGAACGACCAGTTGACCAATCAATCAAACAAGCAAACGACCAAACGATCGAACGACCAGTTGACCAATCAATCAAACAACCAAACGACCAAACGATCGAACGACCAGTTGACCAATCAATCAAACGACCAAACCACCAAACGATCGAACGACCAGTTGACCAATCAATCAAACGACCAAACCACCAAACGATCGAACGACCAGTTGACCAATCAATCAATCAACCAAACCACCAAACGATCGAACGACTCGCTGACTAAAGAATCAAACAACCAAACGACCAAACGACCAAACGATCGAACGACCAGTTGACCAATCAATCAAACGACCAAACCACCAAACGATCGAACGACCAGTTGACCAATCAATCAAACAAGCAAACGACCGAACGATCGCACGACCAGTTGACCAATCAATCAAACAACCAAACGACCAAACGATCGAACGACCAGTTGACCAATCAATCAAACGACCAAACCACCAAACGATCGAACTACCAGTTGACCAATCAATCAAACGACCAAACCACCAAACGATCGAACGACGAGTTGACCAAACAATCAATCAACCAAACCACCAAACGATCGAACGACTCGTTGACTAAAGAATCAAACAACCAAACGACCAAACGACCAAACGATCGAACGACTAGTTGACTAATCGATCGAACGACCAAAAGACCAAACGATCTAACGACCAGTTGACCAATCAATCAAACGACCAAACCACCAAACGATCGAACGACCAGTTGACCAATCAATCAAACAAGCAAACGACCAAACGATCGAACGACCACTTGACCAATCAATCAAACAACCAAACGACCAAACGATCGAACGACCAGTTGACCAATCAATCAAACGACCAAACCACCAAACGATCGAACGACCAGTTGACCAATCAATCAAACGACCAAACCACCAAACGATCGAACGACGAGTTGACCAATCAATCAATCAACCAAACCACCAAACGATCGAACGACTCGTTGACTAAAGAATCAAACAACCAAACGACCAAACGACCAAACGATCGAACGACCAGTTGACCAATCAATCAAACGACCAAACGACCAAACGATCGAACGACTAGTTGACTAATCGATCAAACGACCAAAAGACCAAACGATCGAACGACCAGTTGACCAATCAATCAAACGACCAAACCACCAAACGATCGAACGACCAGTTGACCAATCAATCAAACAAGCAAACGACCAAACGATCGAACGACCAGTTGACCAATCAATCAAACAACCAAACGACCAAACGATCGAACGACCAGTTGACCAATCAATCAAACGACCAAACCACCAAACGATCGAACGACCAGTTGACCAATCAATCAAACGACCAAACCACCAAACGATCGAACGACGAGTTGACCAATCAATCAATCAACCAAACCACCAAACGATCGAACGACTCGTTGACTAAAGAATCAAACAACCAAACGACCAAACGACCAAAAATCGAACGACCAGTTGACCAATCAATCAAACGACCAAACGACCAAACGATCGAACGACTAGTTGACTAATCGATCAAACGACCAAAAGACCAAACGATCGAACGACCAGTTGACCAATCAATCAAACGACCAAACCACCAAACGATCGAACGACCAGTTGACCAATCAATCAAACAAGCAAACGACCAAACGATCGAACGACCAGTTGACCAATCAATCAAACAACCAAACGACCAAACGATCGAACGACCAGTTGGCCAATCAATCAAACGACCAAACCACCAAACGATCGAACGACCAGTTGACCAATCAATCAAACGACCAAACCACCAAACGATCGAACGACGAGTTGACCAATCAATCAATCAACCAAACCACCAAACGATCGAACGACTCGTTGACTAAAGAATCAAACAACCAAACCACCAAACGATCGAACGATCGAACGACCAGTTGACCAATCAATCAAACGACCAAACGACCAAACGATCGAACGACTAGTTGACTAATCGATCAAACGACCAAAAGACCAAACGACCGAACGACTAGTTGACCAATCAATCAAACGACCAAACCACCAAACGATCGAACGACCAGTTGACCAATCAATCAAACGACCAAACCACCAAACGATCGAACGACCAGTTGACCAATCAATCAAACAAGCAAACGACCAAACGATCGAACGACCAGTTGACCAATCAATCAAACAACCAAACGACCAAACGATCGAACGACCAGTTGACCAATCAATCAAACGACCAAACCACCAAACGATCGAACGACCAGTTGACCAATCAATCAAACGACCAAACCACCAAACGATCGAACGACGAGTTGGCCAATCAATCAATCAACCAAACCACCAAACGATCGAACGACTCGTTGACTAAAGAATCAAACAACCAAACGACCAAACGACCAAACGATCGAACGACCAGTTGACCAATCAATCAAACGACCAAACCACCAAACGATCGAACGACCAGTTGACCAATCAATCAAACAAGCAAACGACCAAACGATCGCACGACCAGTTGACCAATCAATCAAACAACCAAACGACCAAACGATCGAACGACCAGTTGACCAATCAATCAAACGACCAAACCACCAAACGATCGAACGACCAGTTGACCAATCAATCAAACGACCAAACCACCAAACGATCAAACGACGAGTTGACCAATCAATCAATCAACCAAACCACCAAACGATCGAACGACTCGTTGACTAAAGAATCAAACAACCAAACGACCAAACGACCAAACGACCGAACGACTAGTTGACTAATCGATCAAACGAACAAAAGACCAAACGATCGAACGACCAGTTGACCAATCAATCAAACGACCAAACCACCAAACGATCGAACGACCAGTTGACCAATCAATCAAACAAGCAAACGACCAAACGATCGAACGACCAGTTGACCAATCAATCAAACAACCAAACGACCAAACGATCGAACGACCAGTTGACCAATCAATCAAACGACCAAACCACCAAAAGATCGAACGACCAGTTGACCAATCAATCAAACGACCAAACCACCAAACGATCGAACGACGAGTTGACCAATCAATCAATCAACCAAACCACCAAACGATCGAACAACTCGTTGACTAAAGAATCAAACAACCAAACGACCAAACGACCAAACGATCGAACGACCAGTTGACCAATCAATCAAACGACCAAACGACCAAACGATCGAACGACTAGTTGACTAATCGATCAAACGACCAAAAGACCAAACGATCGAACGACCAGTTGACCAATCAATCAAACGACCAAACCACCAAACGATCGAACGACCAGTTGACCAATCAATCAAACAAGCAAACGACCAAACGATCGAACGACCAGTTGACCAATCAATCAAACAACCAAACGACCAAACGATCGAACGACCAGTTGACCAATCAATCAAACGACCAAACCACCAAACGATCGAACGACCAGTTGACCAATCAATCAAACGACCAAACCACCAAACGATCGAACGACGAGTTGACCAATCAATCAATCAACCAAACCACCAAACGATCGAACGACTCGTTGACTAAAGAATCAAACAACCAAACGACCAAACGACCAAACGATCGAACGACCAGTTGACCAATCAATCAAACGACCAAACGACCAAACGATCGAACGACTAGTTGACTAATCGATCAAACGACCAAAAGACCAAACGACCGAACGACTAGTTGACCAATCAATCAAACGACCAAACTACCAAACGATCGAACGACCAGTTGACCAATCAATCAAACGACCAAACCACCAAACGATCGAACGACGAGTTGACCAATCAATCAATCAACCAAACCACCAAACGATCGAACGACTCGTTGACTAAAGAATCAAACAACCAAACGACCAAACGACCAAACGATCGAACGACTAGTTGACTAATCGATCAAACGACCAAACCACCAAACGATCGAACGACCAGTTGACCAATCAATCAAACGACCAAACCACCAAACGATCGAACGACCAGTTGACCAATCAATCAAACAAGCAAACGACCAAACGATCGAACGACCAGTTGACCAATCAATCAAAATACCAAACGACCAAACGATCGAACGACCAGTTGACCAATCAATCAAACGACCAAACCACCAAACGATCGAACGACCAGTTGACCAATCAATCAAACGACCAAACCACCAAACGATCGAACGACGAGTTGACCAATCAATCAATCAACCAAACCACCAAACGATCGAACGACTCGTTGACTAAAGAATCAAACAACCAAACGACCAAACGACCAAACGATCGAACGACCAGTTGACCAATCAATCAAACGACCAAACGACCAAACGATCGAACGACTAGTTGACTAATCGATCAAACGACCAAAAGACCAAACGATCGAACGACCAGTTGACCAATCAATCAAACGACCAAACCACCAAACGATCGAACGACCAGTTGACCAATCAATCAAACAAGCAAACGACCAAACGATCGAACGACCAGTTGACCAATCAATCAAACAACCAAACGACCAAACGATCGAACGACCAGTTGACCAATCAATCAAACGACCAAACCACCAAACGATCGAACGACCAGTTGACCAATCAATCAAACGACCAAACCACCAAACGATCGAACGACGAGTTGACCAATCAATCAATCAACCAAACCACCAAACGATCGAACGACTCGTTGACTAAAGAATCAAACAACCAAACGACCAAACGACCAAACGATCGAACGACCAGTTGACCAATCAATCAAACGACCAAACGACCAAACGATCGAACGACTAGTTGACTAATCGATCAAACGACCAAAAGACCAAACGACCGAACGACAAGTTGACCAATCAATCAAACGACCAAACCACCAAACGATCGAACGACGAGTTGACCAATCAATCAATCAACCAAACCACCAAACGATCGAACGACTCGTTGACTAAAGAATCAAACAACCAAACGACCAAACGACCAAACGATCGAACGACCAGTTGACCAATCAATCAAACGACCAAACCACCAAACGATCGAACGACCAGTTGACCAATCAATCAAACAAGCAAACGACCAAACGATCGAACGACCAGTTGACCAATCAATCAAACAACCAAACGACCAAACGATCGAACGACCAGTTGACCAATCAATCAAACGACCAAACCACCAAACGATCGAACGACCAGTTGACCAATCAATCAAACGACCAAACCACCAAACGATCGAACGACCAGTTGACCAATCAATCAATCAACCAAACCACCAAACGATCGAACGACTCGCTGACTAAAGAATCAAACAACCAAACGACCAAACGACCAAACGATCGAACGACCAGTTGACCAATCAATCAAACGACCAAACCACCAAACGATCGAACGACCAGTTGACCAATCAATCAAACAAGCAAACGACCGAACGATCGCACGACCAGTTGACCAATCAATCAAACAACCAAACGACCAAACGATCGAACGACCAGTTGACCAATCAATCAAACGACCAAACCACCAAACGATCGAACTACCAGTTGACCAATCAATCAAACGACCAAACCACCAAACGATCGAACGACGAGTTGACCAAACAATCAATCAACCAAACCACCAAACGATCGAACGACTCGTTGACTAAAGAATCAAACAACCAAACGACCAAACGACCAAACGATCGAACGACTAGTTGACTAATCGATCGAACGACCAAAAGACCAAACGATCTAACGACCAGTTGACCAATCAATCAAACGACCAAACCACCAAACGATCGAACGACCAGTTGACCAATCAATCAAACAAGCAAACGACCAAACGATCGAACGACCACTTGACCAATCAATCAAACAACCAAACGACCAAACGATCGAACGACCAGTTGACCAATCAATCAAACGACCAAACCACCAAACGATCGAACGACCAGTTGACCAATCAATCAAACGACCAAACCACCAAACGATCGAACGACGAGTTGACCAATCAATCAATCAACCAAACCACCAAACGATCGAACGACTCGTTGACTAAAGAATCAAACAACCAAACGACCAAACGACCAAACGATCGAACGACCAGTTGACCAATCAATCAAACGACCAAACGACCAAACGATCGAACGACTAGTTGACTAATCGATCAAACGACCAAAAGACCAAACGATCGAACGACCAGTTGACCAATCAATCAAACGACCAAACCACCAAACGATCGAACGACCAGTTGACCAATCAATCAAACAAGCAAACGACCAAACGATCGAACGACCAGTTGACCAATCAATCAAACAACCAAACGACCAAACGATCGAACGACCAGTTGACCAATCAATCAAACGACCAAACCACCAAACGATCGAACGACCAGTTGACCAATCAATCAAACGACCAAACCACCAAACGATCGAACGACGAGTTGACCAATCAATCAATCAACCAAACCACCAAACGATCGAACGACTCGTTGACTAAAGAATCAAACAACCAAACGACCAAACGACCAAAAATCGAACGACCAGTTGACCAATCAATCAAACGACCAAACGACCAAACGATCGAACGACTAGTTGACTAATCGATCAAACGACCAAAAGACCAAACGATCGAACGACCAGTTGACCAATCAATCAAACGACCAAACCACCAAACGATCGAACGACCAGTTGACCAATCAATCAAACAAGCAAACGACCAAACGATCGAACGACCAGTTGACCAATCAATCAAACAACCAAACGACCAAACGATCGAACGACCAGTTGGCCAATCAATCAAACGACCAAACCACCAAACGATCGAACGACCAGTTGACCAATCAATCAAACGACCAAACCACCAAACGATCGAACGACGAGTTGACCAATCAATCAATCAACCAAACCACCAAACGATCGAACGACTCGTTGACTAAAGAATCAAACAACCAAACCACCAAACGATCGAACGATCGAACGACCAGTTGACCAATCAATCAAACGACCAAACGACCAAACGATCGAACGACTAGTTGACTAATCGATCAAACGACCAAAAGACCAAACGACCGAACGACTAGTTGACCAATCAATCAAACGACCAAACCACCAAACGATCGAACGACCAGTTGACCAATCAATCAAACGACCAAACCACCAAACGATCGAACGACCAGTTGACCAATCAATCAAACAAGCAAACGACCAAACGATCGAACGACCAGTTGACCAATCAATCAAACAACCAAACGACCAAACGATCGAACGACCAGTTGACCAATCAATCAAACGACCAAACCACCAAACGATCGAACGACCAGTTGACCAATCAATCAAACGACCAAACCACCAAACGATCGAACGACGAGTTGGCCAATCAATCAATCAACCAAACCACCAAACGATCGAACGACTCGTTGACTAAAGAATCAAACAACCAAACGACCAAACGACCAAACGATCGAACGACCAGTTGACCAATCAATCAAACGACCAAACCACCAAACGATCGAACGACCAGTTGACCAATCAATCAAACAAGCAAACGACCAAACGATCGCACGACCAGTTGACCAATCAATCAAACAACCAAACGACCAAACGATCGAACGACCAGTTGACCAATCAATCAAACGACCAAACCACCAAACGATCGAACGACCAGTTGACCAATCAATCAAACGACCAAACCACCAAACGATCAAACGACGAGTTGACCAATCAATCAATCAACCAAACCACCAAACGATCGAACGACTCGTTGACTAAAGAATCAAACAACCAAACGACCAAACGACCAAACGACCGAACGACTAGTTGACTAATCGATCAAACGAACAAAAGACCAAACGATCGAACGACCAGTTGACCAATCAATCAAACGACCAAACCACCAAACGATCGAACGACCAGTTGACCAATCAATCAAACAAGCAAACGACCAAACGATCGAACGACCAGTTGACCAATCAATCAAACAACCAAACGACCAAACGATCGAACGACCAGTTGACCAATCAATCAAACGACCAAACCACCAAAAGATCGAACGACCAGTTGACCAATCAATCAAACGACCAAACCACCAAACGATCGAACGACGAGTTGACCAATCAATCAATCAACCAAACCACCAAACGATCGAACAACTCGTTGACTAAAGAATCAAACAACCAAACGACCAAACGACCAAACGATCGAACGACCAGTTGACCAATCAATCAAACGACCAAACGACCAAACGATCGAACGACTAGTTGACTAATCGATCAAACGACCAAAAGACCAAACGATCGAACGACCAGTTGACCAATCAATCAAACGACCAAACCACCAAACGATCGAACGACCAGTTGACCAATCAATCAAACAAGCAAACGACCAAACGATCGAACGACCAGTTGACCAATCAATCAAACAACCAAACGACCAAACGATCGAACGACCAGTTGACCAATCAATCAAACGACCAAACCACCAAACGATCGAACGACCAGTTGACCAATCAATCAAACGACCAAACCACCAAACGATCGAACGACGAGTTGACCAATCAATCAATCAACCAAACCACCAAACGATCGAACGACTCGTTGACTAAAGAATCAAACAACCAAACGACCAAACGACCAAACGATCGAACGACCAGTTGACCAATCAATCAAACGACCAAACGACCAAACGATCGAACGACTAGTTGACTAATCGATCAAACGACCAAAAGACCAAACGACCGAACGACTAGTTGACCAATCAATCAAACGACCAAACTACCAAACGATCGAACGACCAGTTGACCAATCAATCAAACGACCAAACCACCAAACGATCGAACGACGAGTTGACCAATCAATCAATCAACCAAACCACCAAACGATCGAACGACTCGTTGACTAAAGAATCAAACAACCAAACGACCAAACGACCAAACGATCGAACGACTAGTTGACTAATCGATCAAACGACCAAACCACCAAACGATCGAACGACCAGTTGACCAATCAATCAAACGACCAAACCACCAAACGATCGAACGACCAGTTGACCAATCAATCAAACAAGCAAACGACCAAACGATCGAACGACCAGTTGACCAATCAATCAAAATACCAAACGACCAAACGATCGAACGACCAGTTGACCAATCAATCAAACGACCAAACCACCAAACGATCGAACGACCAGTTGACCAATCAATCAAACGACCAAACCACCAAACGATCGAACGACGAGTTGACCAATCAATCAATCAACCAAACCACCAAACGATCGAACGACTCGTTGACTAAAGAATCAAACAACCAAACGACCAAACGACCAAACGATCGAACGACCAGTTGACCAATCAATCAAACGACCAAACGACCAAACGATCGAACGACTAGTTGACTAATCGATCAAACGACCAAAAGACCAAACGATCGAACGACCAGTTGACCAATCAATCAAACGACCAAACCACCAAACGATCGAACGACCAGTTGACCAATCAATCAAACAAGCAAACGACCAAACGATCGAACGACCAGTTGACCAATCAATCAAACAACCAAACGACCAAACGATCGAACGACCAGTTGACCAATCAATCAAACGACCAAACCACCAAACGATCGAACGACCAGTTGACCAATCAATCAAACGACCAAACCACCAAACGATCGAACGACGAGTTGACCAATCAATCAATCAACCAAACCACCAAACGATCGAACGACTCGTTGACTAAAGAATCAAACAACCAAACGACCAAACGACCAAACGATCGAACGACCAGTTGACCAATCAATCAAACGACCAAACGACCAAACGATCGAACGACTAGTTGACTAATCGATCAAACGACCAAAAGACCAAACGACCGAACGACAAGTTGACCAATCAATCAAACGACCAAACCACCAAACGATCGAACGACCAGTTGACCAATCAATCAAACGACCAAACCACCAAACGATCGAACGACCAGTTGACCAATCAATCAAACAAGCAAACGACCAAACGATCGAACGACCAGTTGACCAATCAATCAAACGACCAAACCACCAAACGACCGAACGACTAGTTGACCAATCAATCAAACGACCAAACCACCAAACGATCGAACGACCAGTTGACCAATCAATCAAACGACCAAACCACGAAACGATCGAACGACCAGTTGACCAATCAATCAAACAAGCAAACCACCAAACGATCGAACGACCAGTTGACCAATCAATCAAACGACCAAACCACCAAACGATCGAACGACGAGTTGACCAAACAATCAATCAACCAAACCACCAAACGATCGAACGACTCGTTGACTAAAGAATCAAACAACCAAACGACCAAACGACCAAACGATCGAACGACCAGTTGACCAATCAATCAAACGACCAAACCACCAAACGATCGAACGACCAGTTGACCAATCAATCAAACAAGCAAACGACCAAACGATCGCACGACCAGTTGACCAATCAATCAAACAACCAAACGACCAAACGATCGAACGACCAGTTGACCAATCAATCAAACGACCAAACCACCAAACGATCGAACGACCAGTTGACCAATCAATCAAACGACCAAACCACCAAACGATCGAACGACGAGTTGACCAATCAATCAATCAACCAAACCACCAAACGATCGAACGACTCGTTGACTAAAGAATCAAACAACCAAACGACCAAACGACCAAACGATCGAACGACTAGTTGACTAATCGATCAAACGACCAAAAGACCAAACGATCGAACGACCAGTTGACCAATCAATCAAACGACCAAACCACCAAACGATCGAACGACCAGTTGACCAATCAATCAAACAAGCAAACGACCAAACGATCGAACGACCAGTTGACCAATCAATCAAACAACCAAACGACCAAACGATCGAACGACCAGTTGACCAATCAATCAAACGACCAAACCACCAAACGATCGAACGACCAGTTGACCAATCAATCAAACGACCAAACCACCAAACGATTGAACGACGAGTTGACCAATCAATCAATCAACCAAACCACCAAACGATCGAACGACTCGTTGACTAAAGAATCAAACAACCAAACGACCAAACGACCAAACGATCGAACGACCAGTTGACCAATCAATCAAACGACCAAACGACCAAACGATCGAACGACTAGTTGACTAATCGATCAAACGACCAAAAGACCAAACGATCGAACGACCAGTTGACCAATCAATCAAACGACCAAACCACCAAACGATCGAACGACCAGTTGACCAATCAATCAAACAAGCAAACGACCAAACGATCGCACGACCAGTTGACCAATCAATCAAACAACCAAACGACCAAACGATCGAACGACCAGTTGACCAATCAATCAAACGACCAAACCACCAAACGATCGAACGACCAGTTGACCAATCAATCAAACGACCAAACCACCAAACGATCGAACGACGAGTTGACCAATCAATCAATCAACCAAACCACCAAACGATCGAATGACTCGTTGACTAAAGAATCAAACAACCAAACGACCAAACGACCAAACGATCGAACGACCAGTTGACCAATCAATCAAACGACCAAACGACCAAACGATCGAACGACTAGTTGACTAATCGATCAAACGACCAAAAGACCAAACGACCGAACGACTAGTTGACCAATCAATCAAACGACCAAACCACCAAACGATCGAACGACCAGTTGACCAATCAATCAAACGACCAAACCACCAAACGATCGAACGACCAGTTGACCAATCAATCAAACAAGCAAACGACCAAACGATCGAACGACCAGTTGACCAATCAATCAAACAACCAAACGACCAAACGATCGAACGACCAGTTGACCAATCAATCAAACGACCAAACCACCAAACGATCGAACGACGAGTTGACCAATCAATCAATCAACCAAACCACCAAACGATCGAACGACTCGTTGACTAAAGAATCAAACAACCAAACGACCAAACGACCAAAAGATCGAACGACCAGTTGACCAATCAATCAAACGACCAAACCACCAAACGATCGAACGACCAGTTGACCAATCAATCAAACAAGCAAACGACCAAACGATCGCACGACCAGTTGACCAATCAATCAAACAACCAAACGACCAAACGATCGAACGACCAGTTGACCAATCAATCAAACGACCAAACCACCAAACGATCGAACGACGAGTTGACCAATCAATCAATCAACCAAACCACCAAACGATCGAACGACTCGTTGACTAAAGAATCAAACAACCAAACGACCAAACGACCAAACGATCGAACGACTAGTTGACTAATCGATCAAACGACCAAAAGACCAAACGACCGAACGACTAGTTGACCAATCAATCAAACGACCAAACTACCAAACGATCGAACGACCAGTTGACCAATCAATCAAACGACCAAACCACCAAACGATCGAACGACCAGTTGACCAATCAATCAAACGACCAAACCACCAAACGATCGAACGACCAGTTGACCAATCAATCAAACGACCAAACCACCAAACGATCGAACGACGAGTTGACCAATCAATCAATCAACCAAACCACCAAACGATCGAACGACTCGTTGACTAAAGAATCAAACAACCAAACGACCAAACGACCAAACGATCGAACGACTAGTTGACTAATCGATCAAACGACCAAAAAACCAAACGATCGAACGACCAGTTGACCAATCAATCAAACGACCGAACGACTAGTTGACCAATCAATCAAACGACCAAACCACCAAACGATCGAACGACCAGTTGACCAATCAATCAAACGACCAAACCACCAAACGATCGAACGACCAGTTGACCAATCAATCAAACAAGCAAACGACCAAACGATCGAACGACCAGTTGACCAATCAATCAAACAACCAAACGACCAAACGATCGAACGACCAGTTGACCACTCAATCAAACGACCAAACCACCAAACGATCGAACGACCAGTTGACCAATCAATCAAACGACCAAACCACCAAACGATCGAACGACGAGTTGACCAATCAATCAATCAACCAAACCACCAAACGATCGAACGACTCGTTGACTAAAGAATCAAACAACCAAACGACCAAAAGATCGAACGACCAGTTGACCAATCAATCAAACGACCAAACCACCAAACCACCAAACGATCGAACGACCAGTTGACCAATCAATCAAACAAGCAAACAACCAAACGATCGCACGACCAGTTGACCAATCAATCAAACAACCAAACGACCAAACGATCGAACGACCAGTTGACCAATCAATCAAACGACCAAACCACCAAACGATCGAACGACCAGTTGACCAATCAATCAAACGACCAAACCACCAAACGATCGAACGACTCGTTGACTAAAGAATCAAACAACCAAACGACCAAACGACCAAACGATCGAACGACTAGTTGACTAATCGATCAAACGACCAAAAGACCAAACGATCGAACGACCAGTTGACCAATCAATCAAACGACCAAACCACCAAACGATCGAACGACCAGTTGACCAATCAATCAAACAAGCAAACGACCAAACGATCGAACGACCAGTTGACCAATCAATCAAACAACCAAACGACCAAACGATCGAACGACCAGTTGACCAATCAATCAAACGACCAAACCACCAAACGATCGAACGACCAGTTGACCAATCAATCAAACGACCAAACCACCAAACGATTGAACGACGAGTTGACCAATCAATCAATCAACCAAACCACCAAACGATCGAACGACTCGTTGACTAAAGAATCAAACAACCAAACGACCAAACGACCAAACGATCGAACGACCAGTTGACCAATCAATCAAACGACCAAACGACCAAACGATCGAACGACTAGTTGACTAATCGATCAAACGACCAAAAGACCAAACGATCGAACGACCAGTTGACCAATCAATCAAACGACCAAACCACCAAACGATCGAACGACCAGTTGACCAATCAATCAAACAAGCAAACGACCAAACGATCGCACGACCAGTTGACCAATCAATCAAACAACCAAACGACCAAACGATCGAACGACCAGTTGACCAATCAATCAAACGACCAAACCACCAAACGATCGAACGACCAGTTGACCAATCAATCAAACGACCAAACCACCAAACGATCGAACGACGAGTTGACCAATCAATCAATCAACCAAACCACCAAACGATCGAATGACTCGTTGACTAAAGAATCAAACAACCAAACGACCAAACGACCAAACGATCGAACGACCAGTTGACCAATCAATCAAACGACCAAACGACCAAACGATCGAACGACTAGTTGACTAATCGATCAAACGACCAAAAGACCAAACGACCGAACGACTAGTTGACCAATCAATCAAACGACCAAACCACCAAACGATCGAACGACCAGTTGAACAATCAATCAAACGACCAAACCACCAAACGATCGAACGACCAGTTGACCAATCAATCAAACAAGCAAACGACCAAACGATCGAACGACCAGTTGACCAATCAATCAAACAACCAAACGACCAAACGATCGAACGACCAGTTGACCAATCAATCAAACGACCAAACCACCAAACGATCGAACGACGAGTTGACCAATCAATCAATCAACCAAACCACCAAACGATCGAACGACTCGTTGACTAAAGAATCAAACAACCAAACGACCAAACGACCAAAAGATCGAACGACCAGTTGACCAATCAATCAAACGACCAAACCACCAAACGATCGAACGACCAGTTGACCAATCAATCAAACAAGCAAACGACCAAACGATCGCACGACCAGTTGACCAATCAATCAAACAACCAAACGACCAAACGATCGAACGACCAGTTGACCAATCAATCAAACGACCAAACCACCAAACGATCGAACGACGAGTTGACCAATCAATCAATCAACCAAACCACCAAACGATCGAACGACTCGTTGACTAAAGAATCAAACAACCAAACGACCAAACGACCAAACGATCGAACGACTAGTTGACTAATCGATCAAACGACCAAAAGACCAAACGACCGAACGACTAGTTGACCAATCAATCAAACGACCAAACCACCAAACGATCGAACGACCAGTTGACCAATCAATCAAACGACCAAACCACCAAACGATCGAACGACCAGTTGACCAATCAATCAAACGACCAAACCACCAAACGATCGAACGACCAGTTGACCAATCAATCAAACGACCAAACCACCAAACGATCGAACGACGAGTTGACCAATCAATCAATCAACCAAACCACCAAACGATCGAACGACTCGTTGACTAAAGAATCAAACAACCAAACGACCAAACGACCAAACGATCGAACGACTAGTTGACTAATCGATCAAACGACCAAAAGACCAAACGATCGAACGACCAGTTGACCAATCAATCAAACGACCGAACGACTAGTTGACCAATCAATCAAACGACCAAACCACCAAACGATCGAACGACCAGTTGACCAATCAATCAAACGACCAAACCACCAAACGATCGAACGACCAGTTGACCAATCAATCAAAAAAGCAAACGACCAAACGATCGAACGACCAGTTGACCAATCAATCAAACAACCAAACGACCAAACGATCGAACGACCAGTTGACCACTCAATCAAACGACCAAACCACCAAACGATCGAACGACCAGTTGACCAATCAATCAAACGACCAAACCACCAAACGATCGAACGACGAGTTGACCAATCAATCAATCAACCAAACCACCAAACGATCGAACGACTCGTTGACTAAAGAATCAAACAACCAAACGACCAAACGACCAAAAGATCGAACGACCAGTTGACCAATCAATCAAACGACCAAACCACCAAACGATCGAACGACCAGTTGACCAATCAATCAAACAAGCAAACGACCAAACGATCGCACGACCAGTTGACCAATCAATCAAACAACCAAACGACCAAACGATCGAACGACCAGTTGACCAATCAATCAAACGACCAAACCACCAAACGATCGAACGACCAGTTGACCAATCAATCAAACGACCAAACCACCAAACGATCGAACGACGAGTTGACCAATCAATCAATCAACCAAACCACCAAACGATCGAACGACTCGTTGACTAAAGAATCAAACAACCAAACGACCAAACGACCAAACGATCGAACGACTAGTTGACTAATCGATCAAACGACCAAAAGACCAAACGACCGAACGACTAGTTGACCAATCAATCAAACGACCAAACCACCAAACGATCGAACGACCAGTTGACCAATCAATCAAACGACCAAACCACCAAACGATCGAACGACCAGTTGACCAATCAATCAAACGACCAAACCACCAAACGATCGAACGACCAGTTGACCAATCAATCAAACGACCAAACCACCAAACGATCGAACGACGAGTTGACCAATCAATCAATCAACCAAACCACCAAACGATCGAACGACTCGTTGACTAAAGAATCAAACAACCAAACGACCAAACGACCAAACGATCGAACGACTAGTTGACTAATCGATCAAACGACCAAAAGACCAAACGATCGAACGACCAGTTGACCAATCAATCAAACGACCAAACCACCAAACGATCGAACGACCAGTTGACCAATCAATCAAACAAGCAAACGACCAAACGATCGAACGACCAGTTGACCAATCAATCAAACGACCAAACCACCAAACGATCGAACGACCAGTTGACCAATCAATCAAACGACCAAACCACCAAACGATCGAACGACGAGTTGACCAATCAATCAATCAACCAAACCACCAAACGATCGAACGACTCGTTGACTAAAGAATCAAACAACCAAACGACCAAACGACCAAACGATCGAACGACTAGTTGACTAATCGATCAAACGACCAAAAGACCAAACGATCGAACGACCAGTTGACCAATCAATCAAACGACCAAACCACCAAACGATCGAACGACCAGTTGACCAATCAATCAAACAAGCAAACGACCAAACGATCGAACGACCAGTTGACCAATCAATCAAACAACCAAACGACCAAACGATCGAACGACCAGTTGACCAATCAATCAAACGACCAAACCACCAAACGATCGAACGACCAGTTGACCAATCAATCAAACGACCAAACCACCAAACGATCGAACGACGAGTTGACCAATCAATCAATCAACCAAACCACCAAACGATCGAACGACTCGTTGACTAAAGAATCAAACAACCAAACGACCAAACCACCAAACGATCGAACCACCAGTTGACCAATCAATCAAACGACCAAACGACCAAACGACCAAACGATCGAACGACTAGTTGACTAATCGATCAAACGACCAAAAGACCAAACGATCGAACGACCAGTTGACCAATCAATCAAACGACCAAACCACCAAACGATCGAACGACCAGTTGACCAATCAATCAAACAAGCAAACGACCAAACGATCGCACGACCAGTTGACCAATCAATCAAATAAGCAAACGACCAAACGATCGCACGACCAGTTGACCAATCAATCAAACAACCAAACGACCAAACGATCGAACGACCAGTTGACCAATCAATCAAACGACCAAACCACCAAACGATCGAACGACCAGTTGACCAATCAATCAAACGACCAAACCACCAAACGATCGAACGACGAGTTGACCAATCAATCAATCAACCAAACCACCAAACGATCGAACGACTCGTTGACTAAAGAATCAAACAACCAAACGACCAAACGACCAAACGATCGAACGACTAGTTGACTAATCGATCAAACGACCAAAAGACCAAACGATCGAACGACCAGTTGACCAATCAATCAAACGACCAAACCACCAAACGATCGAACGACCAGTTGACCAATCAATCAAACAAGCAAACGACCAAACGATCGAACGACCAGTTGACCAATCAATCAAACAACCAAACGACCAAACGATCGAACGACCAGTTGACCAATCAATCAAACGACCAAACCACCAAACGATCGAACGACCAGTTGACCAATCAATCAAACGACCAAACCACCAAACGATCGAACGACGAGTTGACCAATCAATCAATCAACCAAACCACCAAACGATCGAACGACTCGTTGACTAAAGAATCAAACAACCAAACGACCAAACGACCAAACGATCGAACGACCAGTTGACCAATCAATCAAACGACCAAACGACCTAACGATCGAACGACTAGTTGACTAATCGATCAAACGACCAAAAGACCAAACGATCGAACGACCAGTTGACCAATCAATCAAACGACCAAACCACCAAACGATCGAACGACCAGTTGACCAATCAATCAAACAAGCAAACGACCAAACGATCGCACGACCAGTTGACCAATCAATCAAACAACCAAACGACCAAACGATCGAACGACCAGTTGACCAATCAATCAAACGACCAAACCACCAAACGATCGAACGACCAGTTGACCAATCAATCAAACGACCAAACCACCAAACGATCGAACGACGAGTTGACCAATCAATCAATCAACCAAACCACCAAACGATCGAACGACTCGTTGACTAAAGAATCAAACAACCAAACGACCAAACGACCAAACGATCGAACGACCAGTTGACCAATCAATCAAACGACCAAACGACCAAACGATCGAACGACTAGTTGACTAATCGATCAAACGACCAAAAGACCAAACGACCGAACGACTAGTTGACAAATCAATCAAACGACCAAACCACCAAACGATCGAACGACCAGATGACCAATCAATCAAACAAGCAAACGACCAAACGATCGCACGACCAGTTGACTAATCAATCAAACAACCAAACGACCAAACGATCGAACGACCAGTTGACCAATCAATCAAACGACCAAACCACCAAACGATCGAACGACCAGTTGACCAATCAATCAAACGACCAAACCACCAAACGATCGAACGACGAGTTGACCAATCAATCAATCAACCAAACCACCAAACGATCGAACGACTCGTTGACTAAAGAATCAAACAACCAAACGACCAAACGACCAAACGATCGAACGACCAGTTGACCAATCAATCAAACGACCAAAAGACCAAACGATCGAACGACTAGTTGACTAATCGATCAAACGACCAAAAGACCAAACGACCGAACGACTAGTTGACCAATCAATCAAACGACCAAACCACCAAACGATCGAACGACCAGTTGACCAATCAATCAAACGACCAAACCACCAAACGATCGAACGACCAGTTGACCAATCAATCAAACAAGCAAACGACCAAACGATCGAACGACCAGTTGACCAATCAATCAAACAACCAAACGACCAAACGATCGAACGACCAGTTGACCAATCAATCAAACGACCAAACCACCAAACGATCGAACGACCAGTTGACCAATCAATCAAACGACCAAACCACCAAACGATCGAACGACGAGTTGACCAATCAATCAATCAACCAAACCACCAAACGATCGAACGACTCGTTGACTAAAGAATCAAACAACCAAACGACCAAACCACCAAACGATCGAACGACCAGTTGACCAATCAATCAAACGACCAAACGACCAAACGACCAAACGATCGAACGACTAGTTGACTAATCGATCAAACGACCAAAAGACCAAACGATCGAACGACCAGTTGACCAATCAATCAAACGACCAAACCACCAAACGATCGAACGACCAGTTGACCAATCAATCAAACAAGCAAACGACCAAACGATCGCACGACCAGTTGACCAATCAATCAAACAAGCAAACGACCAAACGATCGCACGACCAGTTGACCAATCAATCAAACAACCAAACGACCAAACGATCGAACGACCAGTTGACCAATCAATCAAACGACCAAACCACCAAACGATCGAACGACCAGTTGACCAATCAATCAAACGACCAAACCACCAAACGATCGAACGACGAGTTGACCAATCAATCAATCAACCAAACCACCAAACGATCGAACGACTCGTTGACTAAAGAATCAAACAACCAAACGACCAAACGACCAAACGATCGAACGACTAGTTGACTAATCGATCAAACGACCAAAAGACCAAACGATCGAACGACCAGTTGACCAATCAATCAAACGACCAAACCACCAAACGATCGAACGACCAGTTGACCAATCAATCAAACAAGCAAACGACCAAACGATCGAACGACCAGTTGACCAATCAATCAAACAACCAAACGACCAAACGATCGAACGACCAGTTGACCAATCAATCAAACGACCAAACCACCAAACGATCGAACGACCAGTTGACCAATCAATCAAACGACCAAACCACCAAACGATCGAACGACGAGTTGACCAATCAATCAATCAACCAAACCACCAAACGATCGAACGACTCGTTGACTAAAGAATCAAACAACCAAACGACCAAACGACCAAACGATCGAACGACCAGTTGACCAATCAATCAAACGACCAAACGACCAAACGATCGAACGACTAGTTGACTAATCGATCAAACGACCAAAAGACCAAACGATCGAACGACCAGTTGACCAATCAATCAAACGACCAAACCACCAAACGATCGAACGACCAGTTGACCAATCAATCAAACAAGCAAACGACCAAACGATCGCACGACCAGTTGACCAATCAATCAAACAACCAAACGACCAAACGATCGAACGACCAGTTGACCAATCAATCAAACGACCAAACCACCAAACGATCGAACGACCAGTTGACCAATCAATCAAACGACCAAACCACCAAACGATCGAACGACGAGTTGACCAATCAATCAATCAACCAAACCACCAAACGATCGAACGACTCGTTGACTAAAGAATCAAACAACCAAACGACCAAACGACCAAACGATCGAACGACCAGTTGACCAATCAATCAAACGACCAAACGACCAAACGATCGAACGACTAGTTGACTAATCGATCAAACGACCAAAAGACCAAACGACCGAACGACTAGTTGACAAATCAATCAAACGACCAAACCACCAAACGATCGCACGACCAGTTGACTAATCAATCAAACAACCAAACGACCAAACGATCGAACGACCAGTTGACCAATCAATCAAACGACCAAACCACCAAACGATCGAACGACCAGTTGACCAATCAATCAAACGACCAAACCACCAAACGATCGAACGACGAGTTGACCAATCAATCAATCAACCAAACCACCAAACGATCGAACGACTCGTTGACTAAAGAATCAAACAACCAAACGACCAAACGACCAAACGATCGAACGACCAGTTGACCAATCAATCAAACGACCAAACCACCAAACGATCGAACGACTAGTTGACTAATCGATCAAACGACCAAAAGACCAAACGACCGAACGACTAGTTGACCAATCAATCAAACGACCAAACCACCAAACGATCGAACGACCAGTTGACCAATCAATCAAACGACCAAACCACCAAACGATCGAACGACCAGTTGACCAATCAATCAAACAAGCAAACGACCAAACGATCGAACGACCAGTTGACCAATCAATCAAACAACCAAACGACCAAACGATCGAACGACCAGTTGACCAATCAATCAAACGACCAAACCACCAAACGATCGAACGACCAGTTGACCAATCAATCAAACGACCAAACCACCAAACGATCGAACGACGAGTTGACCAATCAATCAATCAACCAAACCACCAAACGATCGAACGACTCGTTGACTAAAGAATCAAACAACCAAACGACCAAACGACCAAACGATCGAACGACCAGTTGACCAATCAATCAAACGACCAAACCACCAAACGATCGAACGACCAGTTGACCAATCAATCAAACAAGCAAACGACCAAACGATCGCACGACCAGTTGACCAATCAATCAAACAACCAAACGACCAAACGATTGAACGACCAGTTGACCAATCAATCAAACGACCAAACCACCAAACGATCGAACGACCAGTTGACCAATCAATCAAACGACCAAACCACCAAACGATCGAACGACCAGTTGACCAATCAATCAATCAACCAAACTACCAAACGATCGAACGACTCGTTGACTAAAGAATCAAACAACCAAACGACCAAACGACCAAACGATCGAACGACTAGTTGACTAATCGATCAAACGACCAAAAGACCAAACGACCGAACGACTAGTTGACCAATCAATCAAACGACCAAACCACCAAACGATCGAACGACCAGTTGACCAATCAATCAAACAAGCAAACGACCAAACGATCGCACGACCAGTTGACTAATCAATCAAACAACCAAACGACCAAACGATCGAACGACCAGTTGACCAATCAATCAAACGACCAAACCACCAAACGATCGAACGACCAGTTGACCAATCAATCAAACGACCAAACCACCAAACGATCGAACGACGAGTTGACCAATCAATCAATCAACCAAACCACCAAACGATCGAACGACTCGTTGACTAAAGAATCAAACAACCAAACGACCAAACGACCAAACGATCGAACGACCAGTTGACCAATCAATCAAACGACCAAAAGACCAAACGATCGAACGACTAGTTGACTAATCGATCAAACGACCAAAAGACCAAACGACCGAACGACTAGTTGACCAATCAATCAAACGACCAAACCACCAAACGATCGAACGACCAGTTGACCAATCAATCAAACGACCAAACCACCAAACGATCGAACGACCAGTTGACCAATCAATCAAACAAGCAAACGACCAAACGATCGAACGACCAGTTGACCAATCAATCAAACAACCAAACGACCAAACGATCGAACGACCAGTTGACCAATCAATCAAACGACCAAACCACCAAACGATCGAACGACCAGTTGACCAATCAATCAAACGACCAAACCACCAAACGATCGAACGACGAGTTGACCAATCAATCAATCAACCAAACCACCAAACGATCAAACGACTCGTTGACTAAAGAATCAAACAACCAAACGACCAAACGACCAAACGATCGAACGACCAGTTGACCAATCAATCAAACGACCAAACCACCAAACGATCGAACGACCAGTTGACCAATCAATCAAACAAGCAAACGACCAAACGATCGCACGACCAGTTGACCAATCAATCAAACAACCAAACGACCAAACGATCGAACGACCAGTTGACCAATCAATCAAACGACCGACCACCAAACGATCGAACGACCAGTTGACCAATCAATCAAACGACCAAACCACCAAACGATCGAACGACGAGTTGACCAATCAATCAATCAACCAAACCACCAAACGATCGAACGACTCGTTGACTAAAGAATCAAACAACCAAACGACCAAACGACCAAACGATCGAACGACTAGTTGACTAATCGATCAAACGACCAAAAGACCGAACGATCGAACGACCAGTTGACCAATCAATCAAACGACCAAACCACCAAACGATCGAACGACCAGTTGACCAATCAATCAAACAAGCAAACGACCAAACGATCGAACGACCAGTTGACCAATCAATCAAACAACCAAACGACCAAACGATCGAACGACCAGTTGACCAATCAATCAAACGACCAAACCACCAAACGATCGAACGACCAGTTGACCAATCAATCAAACGACCAAACCACCAAACGATCGAACGACGAGTTGACCAATTAATCAATCAACCAAACCACCAAACGATCGAACGACTCGTTGACTAAAGAATCAAACAACCAAACGACCAAACGACCAAACGATCGAACGACCAGTTGACCAATCAATCAAACGACCAAACGACCAAACGATCGAACGACTAGTTGACTAATCGATCAAACGACCAAAAGACCAAACGATCGAACGACCAGTTGACCAAATCAATCAAACGACCAAACGATCGAACGACCAGTTGACCAATCAATCAAACGACCAAACCACCAAACGATCGAACGACGAGTTGACCAATCAATCAATCAACCAAACCACCAAACGATCGAACGACTCGTTGACTAAAGAATCAAACAACCAAACGACCAAACGACCAAACGATCGAACGACCAGTTGACCAATCAATCAAACGACCAAACCACCAAACGATCGAACGACCAGTTGACCAATCAATCAAACAAGCAAACGACCAAACGATCGCACGACCAGTTGACCAATCAATCAAACAACCAAACGACCAAACGATCGAACGACCAGTTGACCAATCAATCAAACGACCAAACCACCAAACGATCGAACGACCAGTTGACCAATCAATCAAACGACCAAACCACCAAACGATCGAACGACGAGTTGACCAATCAATCAATCAACCAAACCACCAAACGATCGAACGACTCGTTGACTAAAGAATCAAACAACCAAACGACCAAACGACCAAACGATCGAACGACTAGTTGACTAATCGATCAAACGACCAAAAGACCAAACGACCGAACGACTAGTTGACCAATCAATCAAACGACCAAACCACCAAACGATCGAACGACCAGTTGACCAATCAATCAAACAAGCAAACGACCAAACGATCGCACGACCAGTTGACTAATCAATCAAACAACCAAACGACCAAACGATCGAACGACCAGTTGACCAATCAATCAAACGACCAAACCACCAAACGATCGAACGACCAGTTGACCAATCAATCAAACGACCAAACCACCAAACGATCGAACGACGAGTTGACCAATCAATCAATCAACCAAACCACCAAACGATCGAACGACTCGTTGACTAAAGAATCAAACAACCAAACGACCAAACGACCAAACGATCGAACGACCAGTTGACCAATCAATCAAACGACCAAAAGACCAAACGATCGAACGACTAGTTGACTAATCGATCAAACGACCAAAAGACCAAACGACCGAACGACTAGTTGACCAATCAATCAAACGACCAAACCACCAAACGATCGAACGACCAGTTGACCAATCAATCAAACGACCAAACCACCAAACGATCGAACGACCAGTTGACCAATCAATCAAACAAGCAAACGACCAAACGATCGAACGACCAGTTGACCAATCAATCAAACAACCAAACGACCAAACGATCGAACGACCAGTTGACCAATCAATCAAACGACCAAACCACCAAACGATCGAACGACCAGTTGACCAATCAATCAAACGACCAAACCACCAAACGATCGAACGACGAGTTGACCAATCAATCAATCAACCAAACCACCAAACGATCAAACGACTCGTTGACTAAAGAATCAAACAACCAAACGACCAAACGACCAAACGATCGAACGACCAGTTGACCAATCAATCAAACGACCAAACCACCAAACGATCGAACGACCAGTTGACCAATCAATCAAACAAGCAAACGACCAAACGATCGCACGACCAGTTGACCAATCAATCAAACAACCAAACGACCAAACGATCGAACGACCAGTTGACCAATCAATCAAACGACCGACCACCAAACGATCGAACGACCAGTTGACCAATCAATCAAACGACCAAACCACCAAACGATCGAACGACGAGTTGACCAATCAATCAATCAACCAAACCACCAAACGATCGAACGACTCGTTGACTAAAGAATCAAACAACCAAACGACCAAACGACCAAACGATCGAACGACTAGTTGACTAATCGATCAAACGACCAAAAGACCGAACGATCGAACGACCAGTTGACCAATCAATCAAACGACCAAACCACCAAACGATCGAACGACCAGTTGACCAATCAATCAAACAAGCAAACGACCAAACGATCGAACGACCAGTTGACCAATCAATCAAACAACCAAACGACCAAACGATCGAACGACCAGTTGACCAATCAATCAAACGACCAAACCACCAAACGATCGAACGACCAGTTGACCAATCAATCAAACGACCAAACCACCAAACGATCGAACGACGAGTTGACCAATTAATCAATCAACCAAACCACCAAACGATCGAACGACTCGTTGACTAAAGAATCAAACAACCAAACGACCAAACGACCAAACGATCGAACGACCAGTTGACCAATCAATCAAACGACCAAACGACCAAACGATCGAACGACTAGTTGACTAATCGATCAAACGACCAAAAGACCAAACGATCGAACGACCAGTTGACCAAATCAATCAAACGACCAAACGATCGAACGACCAGTTGACCAATCAATCAAACGACCAAACCACCAAACGATCGAACGACGAGTTGACCAATCAATCAATCAACCAAACCACCAAACGATCGAACGACTCGTTGACTAAAGAATCAAACAACCAAACGACCAAACGACCAAACGATCGAACGACCAGTTGACCAATCAATCAAACGACCAAACCACCAAACGATCGAACGACCAGTTGACCAATCAATCAAACAAGCAAACGACCAAACGATCGCACGACCAGTTGACCAATCAATCAAACAACCAAACGACCAAACGATCGAACGACCAGTTGACCAATCAATCAAACGACCAAACCACCAAACGATCGAACGACCAGTTGACCAATCAATCAAACGACCAAACCACCAAACGATCGAACGACGAGTTGACCAATCAATCAATCAACCAAACCACCAAACGATCGAACGACTCGTTGACTAAAGAATCAAACAACCAAACGACCAAACGACCAAACGATCGAACGACTAGTTGACTAATCGATCAAACGACCAAAAGACCAAACGATCGAACGACCAGTTGACCAATCAACCAAACGACCAAACCACCAAACGATCGAACGACCAGTTGACCAATCAATCAAACAAGCAAACGACCAAACGATCGAACGACCAGTTGACCAATCAATCAAAAAACCAAACGACCAAACGATCGAACGACCAGTTGACCAATCAATCAAACGCCCAAACCACCAAACGATCGAACGACCAGTTGACCAATCAATCAAACGACCAAACCACCAAACGATCGAACGACGAGTTGACCAATCAATCAATCAACCAAACCACCAAACGATCGAACGACTCGTTGACTAAAGAATCAAACAACCAAACGACCAAACGACCAAACGATCGAACGACCAGTTGACCAATCAATCAAACGACCAAACGACCAAACGATCGAACGACTAGTTGACTAATCGATCAAACGACCAAAAGACCAAACGATCGAACGACCAGTTGACCAATCAATCAAACGACCAAACCACCAAACGATCGAACGACCAGTTGACCAATCAATCAAACAAGCAAACGACCAAACGATCGCACGACCAGTTGACCAATCAATCAAACAAGCAAACGACCAAACGATCGAAAGACCAGTTGACCAATCAATCAAACGACCAAACCACCAAACGATCGAACGACCAGTTGACCAATCAATCAAACGACCAAACCACCAAACGATCGAACGACGAGTTGACCAATCAATCAATCAACCAAACCACCAAACGATCGAACGACTCGTTGACTAAAGAATCAAACAACCAAACGACCAAACGACCAAACGATCGAACGACCAGTTGACCAATCAATCAAACGACCAAACGACCAAACGATCGAACGACTAGTTGACTAATCGATCAAACGACCAAAAGACCAAACGACCGAACGACTAGTTGACCAATCAATCAAACGACCAAACCACCAAACGATCGAACGACCAGTTGACCAATCAATCAAACGACCAAACCACCAAACGATCGAACGACCAGTTGACCAATCAATCAAACAAGCAAACGACCAAACGATCGAACGACCAGTTGACCAATCAATCAAACGACCAAACGACCAAACGATCGAACGACCAGTTGACCAATCAATCAAACGACCAAACCACCAAACGATCGAACGACGAGTTGACCAATCAATCAATCAACCAAACCACCAAACGATCGAACGACTCGTTGACTAAAGAATCAAACAACCAAACGACCAAACGACCAAACGATCGAACGACCAGTTGACCAATCAATCAAACGACCAAACGACCAAACGATCGAACGACTAGTTGACTAATCGATCAAACGACCAAAAGACCAAACGACCGAACGACTAGTTGACCAATCAATCAAACGACCAAACCACCAAACGATCGAACGACAAGTTGACCAATCAATCAAACGACCAAACCACCAAACGATCGAACGACCAGTTGACCAATCAATCAAACAAGCAAACGACCAAACGATCGAACGACCAGTTGACCAATCAATCAAACAACCAACCGACCAAACGATCGAACAACCAGTTGACCAATCAATCAAACGACCAAACCACCAAACGATCGAACGACCAGTTGACCAATCAATCAAATGACCAAACCACCAAACGATCGAACGACGAGTTGACCAATCAATCAATCAACCAAACCACCAAACGATCGAACGACGAGTTGACTAAAGAATCAAACAACCAAACGACCAAACGACCAAACGATCGAACGACCAGTTGACCAATCAATCAAACGACCAAACCACCAAACGATCGAACGACCAGTTGACCAATCAATCAAACGACCAAACCACCAAACGATCGAACGACGAGTTGACCAATCAATTAATCAACCAAACCACCAAACGATCGAACGACTCGTTGACTAAAGAATCAAACCACCAAACGACCAAACGACCAAACGATCGAACGACCAGTTGACCAATCAATCAAACGACCAAACCACCAAACGATCGAACGACCAGTTGACCAATCAATCAAACAAGCAAACGACCAAACGATCGCACGACCAGTTGACCAATCAATCAAACAACCAAACGACCAAACGATCGAACGACCAGTTGACCAATCAATCAAACGACCAAACCACCAAACGATCGAACGACCAGTTGACCAATCAATCAAACGACCAAACCACCAAACGATCGAACGACGAGTTGACCAATCAATCAATCAACCAAACCACCAAACGATCGAACGACTCGTTGACTAAAGAATCAAACAACCAAACGACCAAACGACCAAACGATCGAACGACTAGTTGACTAATCGATCAAACGACCAAAAGACCAAACGATCGAACGACCAGTTGACCAATCAATCAAACGACCAAACCACCAAACGATCGAACGACCAGTTGACCAATCAATCAAACAAGCAAACGACCAAACGATCGAACGACCAGTTGACCAATCAATCAAAAAACCAAACGACCAAACGATCGAACGACCAGTTGACCAATCAATCAAACGCCCAAACCACCAAACGATCGAACGACCAGTTGACCAATCAATCAAACGACCAAACCACCAAACGATCGAACGACGAGTTGACCAATCAATCAATCAACCAAACCACCAAACGATCGAACGACTCGTTGACTAAAGAATCAAACAACCAAACGACCAAACGACCAAACGATCGAACGACCAGTTGACCAATCAATCAAACGACCAAACGACCAAACGATCGAACGACTAGTTGACTAATCGATCAAACGACCAAAAGACCAAACGATCGAACGACCAGTTGACCAATCAATCAAACGACCAAACCACCAAACGATCGAACGACCAGATGACCAATCAATCAAACAAGCAAACGACCAAACGATCGCACGACCAGTTGACCAATCAATCAAACAAGCAAACGACCAAACGATCGAACGACCAGTTGACCAATCAATCAAACGACCAAACCACCAAACGATCGAACGACCAGTTGACCAATCAATCAAACGACCAAACCACCAAACGATCGAACGACTCGTTGACTAAAGAATCAATCAATCAACCAAACCACCAAACGATCGAACGACTCGTTGACTAAAGAATCAAACAACCAAACGACCAAACGACCAAACGATCGAACGACCAGTTGACCAATCAATCAAACGACCAAACGACCAAACGATCGAACGACTAGTTGACTAATCGATCAAACGACCAAATGACCAAACGACCGAACGACTAGTTGACCAATCAATCAAACGACCAAACCACCAAACGATCGAACGACCAGTTGACCAATCAATCAAACAAGCAAACGACCAAACGATCGAACGACCAGTTGACCAATCAATCAAACGACCAAACCACCAAACGATCGCACGACCAGTTGACCAATCAATCAAACGACCAAACGACCAAACGATCGAACGACCAGTTGACCAATCAATCAAACGACCAAACCACCAAACGATCGAACGACGAGTTGACCAATCAATCAATCAACCAAACCACCAAACGATCGAACGACTCGTTGACTAAAGAATCAAACAACCAAACGACCAAACGACCAAACGATCGAACGACCAGTTGACCAATCAATCAAACGACCAAACGACCAAACGATCGAACGACTAGTTGATTAATCGATCAAACGACCAAAAAGACCAAACGACCGAACGACTAGTTGACCAATCAATCAAACGACCAAACCACCAAACGATCGAACGACCAGTTGACCAATCAATCAAACGACCAAACCACCAAACGATCGAACGACCAGTTGACCAATCAATCAAACAAGCAAACGACCAAACGATCGAACGACCAGTTGACCAATCAATCAAACAACCAAACGACCAAACGATCGAACAACCAGTTGACCAATCAATCAAACGACCAAACCACCAAACGATCGAACGACCAGTTGACCAATCAATCAAACGACCAAACCACCAAACGATCGAACGACGAGTTGACCAATCAATCAATCAACCAAACCACCAAACGATCGAACGACGAGTTGACTAAAGAATCAAACAACCAAACGACCAAACGACCAAACGATCGAACGACCAGTTGACCAATCAATCAAACGACCAAACCACCAAACGATCGAACGACCAGTTGACCAATCAATCAAACGACCAAACCACCAAACGATCGAACGACGAGTTGACCAATCAATCAATCAACCAAACCACCAAATGATCGAACGACTCGTTGACTAAAGAATCAAACAACCAAACGACCAAACGACCAAACGATCGAACGACCAGTTGACCAATCAATCAAACGACCAAACCACCAAACGATCGAACGACCAGTTGACCAATCAATCAAACAAGCAAACGACCAAACGATCGCACGACCAGTTGACCAATCAATCAAACAACCAAACGACCAAACGATCGAACGACGAGTTGACCAATCAATCAAACGACCAAACCACCAAACGATCGAACGACCAGTTGACCAATCAATCAAACGACCAAACCACCAAACGATCGAACGACGAGTTGACCAATCAATCAATCAACCAAACCACCAAACGATCGAACGACTCGTTGACTAAAGAATCAAACAACCAAACGACCAAACGACCAAACGATCGAACGACTAGTTGACTAATCGATCAAACGACCAAAAGACCAAACGATCGAACGACCAGTTGACCAATCAATCAAACGACCAAACCACCAAACGATCGAACGACCAGTTGACCAATCAATCAAACAAGCAAACGACCAAACGATCGAACGACCAGTTGACCAATCAATCAAAAAACCAAACGACCAAACGATCGAACGACCAGTTGACCAATCAATCAAACGCCCAAACCACCAAACGATCGAACGACTAGTTGACCAATCAATCAAACGACCAAACCACCAAACGATCGAACGACGAGTTGACCAATCAATCAATCAACCAAACCACCAAACGATCGAACGACTCGTTGACTAAAGAATCAAACAACCAAACGACCAAACGACCAAACGATCGAACGACCAGTTGACCAATCAATCAAACGACCAAACGACCAAACGATCGAACGACTAGTTGACTAATCGATCAAACGACCAAAAGACCAAACGATCGAACGACCAGTTGACCAATCAATCAAACGACCAAACCACCAAACGATCGAACGACCAGTTGACCAATCAATCAAACAAGCAAACGACCAAACGATCGCACGACCAGTTGACCAATCAATCAAACAAGCAAACGACCAAACGATCGAACGACCAGTTGACCAATCAATCAAACGACCAAACCACCAAACGATCGAACGACCAGTTGACCAATCAATCAAACGACCAAACCACCAAACGATCGAACGACGAGTTGACCAATCAATCAATCAACCAAACCACCAAACGATCGAACGACTCGTTGACTAAAGAATCAAACAACCAAACGACCAAACGACCAAACGATCGAACGACCAGTTGACCAATCAATCAAACGACCAAACGATCGAACGACGAGTTGACTAAAGAATCAAACAACCAAACGACCAAACGACCAAACGATCGAACGACTAGTTGACCAATCAATCAAACGACCAAACCACCAAACGATCGAACGACCAGTTGACCAATCAATCAAACGACCAAACCACCAAACGATCGAACGACCAGTTGACCAATCAATCAAACAAGCAAACGACCAAACGATCGAACGACCAGTTGACCAATCAATCAAACAACCAAACGACCAAACGATCGAACGACCAGTTGACCAATCAATCAAACGACCAAACCACCAAACGATCGAACGACCAGTTGACCAATCAATCAAACGACCAAACCACCAAACGATCGAACGACGAGTTGACCAATCAATTAATCAACCAAACCACCAAACGATCGAACGACGAGTTGACTAAAGAATCAAACAACCAAACGACCAAACGACCAAACGATCGAACGACCAGTTGACCAATCAATCAAACGACCAAACCACCAAACGATCGAACGACCAGTTGACCAATCAATCAAACGACCAAACCACCAAACGATCGAACGACGAGTTGACCAATCAATCAATCAACCAAACCACCAAACGATCGAACGACTCGTTGACTAAAGAATCAAACAACCAAACGACCAAACGACCAAACGATCGCACGACCAGTTGACCAATCAATCAAACAACCAAACGACCAAACGATCGAACGACGAGTTGACCAATCAATCAAACGACCAAACCACCAAACGATCGAACGACCAGTTGACCAATCAATCAAACGACCAAACCACCAAACGATCGAACGACGAGTTGACCAATCAATCAATCAACCAAACCACCAAACGATCGAACGACTCGTTGACTAAAGAATCAAACAACCAAACGACCAAACGACCAAACGATCGAACGACTAGTTGACTAATCGATCAAACGACCAAAAGACCAAACGATCGAACGACCAGTTGACCAATCAATCAAACGACCAAACCACCAAACGATCGAACGACCAGTTGACCAATCAATCAAACAAGCAAACGACCAAACGATCGCACGACCAGTTGACCAATCAATCAAACAAGCAAACGACCAAACGATCGAACGACCAGTTGACCAATCAATCAAACGACCAAACCACCAAACGATCGAACGACCAGTTGACCAATCAATCAAACGACCAAACCACCAAACGATCGAACGACGAGTTGACCAATCAATCAATCAACCAAACCACCAAACGATCGAACGACTCGTTGACTAAAGAATCAAACAACCAAACGACCAAACGACCAAACGATCGAACGACCAGTTGACCAATCAATCAAACGACCAAACGATCGAACGACGAGTTGACTAAAGAATCAAACAACCAAACGACCAAACGACCAAACGATCGAACGACTAGTTGACCAATCAATCAAACGACCAAACCACCAAACGATCGAACGACCAGTTGACCAATCAATCAAACGACCAAACCACCAAACGATCGAACGACCAGTTGACCAATCAATCAAACAAGCAAACGACCAAACGATCGAACGACCAGTTGACCAATCAATCAAACAACCAAACGACCAAACGATCGAACGACCAGTTGACCAATCAATCAAACGACCAAACCACCAAACGATCGAACGACCAGTTGACCAATCAATCAAACGACCAAACCACCAAACGATCGAACGACGAGTTGACCAATCAATCAATCAACCAAACCACCAAACGATCGAACGACGAGTTGACTAAAGAATCAAACAACCAAACGACCAAACGACCAAACGATCGAACGACCAGTTGACCAATCAATCAAACGACCAAACCACCAAACGATCGAACGACCAGTTGACCAATCAATCAAACGACCAAACCACCAAACGATCGAACGACGAGTTGACCAATCAATCAATCAACCAAACCACCAAACGATCGAACGACTTGTTGACTAAAGAATCAAACAACCAAACGACCAAACGACCAAACGATCGAACGACCAGTTGACCAATCAATCAAACGACCAAACGACCAAACGATCGAACGACTAGTTGACTAATCGATCAAACGACCAAAAGACCAAACGATCGAACGACCAGTTGACCAATCAATCAAACGACCAAACCACCAAACGATCGAACGACCAGTTGACCAATCAATCAAACAAGCAAACGACCAAACGATCGCACGACCAGTTGACCAATCAATCAAACAAGCAAACGACCAAACGATCGAACGACCAGTTGACCAATCAATCAAACGACCAAACCACCAAACGATCGAACGACCAGTTGACCAATCAATCAAACGACCAAACCACCAAACGATCGAACGACGAGTTGACCAATCAATCAATCAACCAAACCACCAAACGATCGAACGACTCGTTGACTAAAGAATCAAACAACCAAACGACCAAACGACCAAACGATCGAACGACCAGTTGACCAATCAATCAAACGACCAAACCACCAAACGATCGAACGACCAGTTGACCAATCAATCAAACGACCAAACCACCAAACGATCGAACGACGAGTTGACCAATCAATCAATCAACCAAACCACCAAACGATCGAACGACTCGTTGACTAAAGAATCAAACAACCAAACGACCAAACGACCAAACGATCGAACGACCAGTTGACCAATCAATCAAACGACCAAACCACCAAACGATCGAACGACCAGTTGACCAATCAATCAAACAAGCAAACGACCAAACGATCGCACGACCAGTTGACCAATCAATCAAACAACCAAACGACCAAACGATCGAACGACCAGTTGACCAATCAATCAAACGACCAAACCACCAAACGATCGAACGACCAGTTGACCAATCAATCAAACGACCAAACCACCAAACGATCGAACGACGAGTTGACCAATCAATCAATCAACCAAACCACCAAACGATCGAACGACTCGTTGACTAAAGAATCAAACAACCAAACGACCAAACGACCAAACAATCGAACGACTAGTTGACTAATCGATCAAACGACCAAAAGACCAAACGATCGAACGACCAGTTGACCAATCAATCAAACGACCAAACCACCAAACGATCGAACGACCAGTTGACCAATCAATCAAACAAGCAAACGACCAAACGATCGAACGACCAGTTGACCAATCAATCAAACAACCAAACGACCAAACGATCGAACGACCAGTTGACCAATCAATCAAACGACCAAACCACCAAACGATCGAACGACCAGTTGACCAATCAATCAAACGACCAAACCACCAAACGATCGAACGACGAGTTGACCAATCAATCAATCAACCAAACCACCAAACGATCGAACGACTCGTTGACTAAAGAATCAAACAACCAAACGACCAAACGACCAAACGATCGAACGACCAGTTGACCAATCAATCAAACGACCAAACGATCGAACGACTAGTTGACTAATCGATCAAACGACCAAAAGACCAAACGATCGAACGACCAGTTGACCAATCAATCAAACGACCAAACCACCAAACGATCGAACGACCAGTTGACCAATCAATCAAACAAGCAAACGACCAAACGATCGCACGACCAGTTGACCAATCAATCAAACAAGCAAACGACCAAACGATCGAACGACCAGTTGACCAATCAATCAAACGACCAAACCACCAAACGATCGAACGACCAGTTGACCAATCAATCAAACGACCAAACCACCAAACGATCGAACGACGAGTTGACCAATCAATCAATCAACCAAACCACCAAACGATCGAACGACTCGTTGACTAAAGAATCAAACAACCAAACGACCAAACGACCAAACGATCGAACGACCAGTTGACCAATCAATCAAACGACCAAACGACCAAACGATCGAACGACTAGTTGACTAATCGATCAAACGACCAAAAGACCAAACGACCGAACGACTAGTTGACCAATCAATCAAACGACCAAACCACCAAACGATCGAACGACCAGTTGACCAATCAATCAAACGACCAAACCACCAAACGATCGAACGACCAGTTGACCAATCAATCAAACAAGCAAACGACCAAACGATCGAACGACCAGTTGACCAATCAATCAAACGACCAAACGACCAAACGATCGAACGACCAGTTGACCAATCAATCAAACGACCAAACCACCAAACGATCGAACGACGAGTTGACCAATCAATCAATCAACCAAACCACCAAACGATCGAACGACTCGTTGACTAAAGAATCAAACAAAAAACGACCAAACGACCAAACGATCGAACGACCAGTTGACCAATCAATCAAACGACCAAACGACCAAACGATCGAACGACTAGTTGACTAATCGATCAAACGACCAAACCACCAAACGACCGAACGACTAGTTGACCAATCAATCAAACTACCAAACCACCAAACGATCGAACGACCAGTTGACCAATCAATCAAACGACCAAACCACCAAACGATCGAACGACCAGTTGACCAATCAATCAAACAAGCAAACGACCAAACGATCGAACGACCAGTTGACCAATCAATCAAACAACCAAACGACCAAACGATCGAACAACCAGTTGACCAATCAATCAAACGACCAAACCACCAAACGATCGAACGACCAGTTGACCAATCAATCAAACGACCAAACCACCAAACGATCGAACGACGAGTTGACCAATCAATCAATCAACCAAACCACCAAACGATCGAACGACGAGTTGACTAAAGAATCAAACAACCAAACGACCAAACGACCAAACGATCGAACGACCAGTTGACCAATCAATCAAACGACCAAACCACCAAACGATCGAACGACCAGTTGACCAATCAATCAAACGACCAAACCACCAAACGATCGAACGACGAGTTGACCAATCAATCAATCAACCAAACCACCAAACGATCGAACGACTCGTTGACTAAAGAATCAAACAACCAAACGACCAAACGACCAAACGATCGAACGACCAGTTGACCAATCAATCAAACGACCAAACCACCAAACGATCGAACGACCAGTTGACCAATCAATCAAACAAGCAAACGACCAAACGATCGCACGACCAGTTGACCAATCAATCAAACAACCAAACGACCAAACGATCGAACGACCAGTTGACCAATCAATCAAACGACCAAACCACCAAACGATCGAACGACCAGTTGACCAATCAATCAAACGACCAAACCTACAAACGATCGAACGACGAGTTGACCAATCAATCAATCAACCAAACCACCAAACGATCGAACGACTCGTTGACTAAAGAATCAAACAACCAAACGACCAAACGACCAAACGATCGAACGACTAGTTGACTAATCGATCAAACGACCAAAAGACCAAACGATCGAACGACCAGTTGACCAATCAATCAAACGACCAAACCACCAAACGATCGAACGACCAGTTGACCAATCAATCAAACAAGCAAACGACCAAACGATCGAACGACCAGTTGACCAATCAATCAAAAAACCAAACGACCAAACGATCGAACGACCAGTTGACCAATCAATCAAACGCCCAAACCACCAAACGATCGAACGACCAGTTGACCAATCAATCAAACGACCAAACCACCAAACGATCGAACGACGAGTTGACCAATCAATCAATCAACCAAACCACCAAACGATCGAACGACTCGTTGACTAAAGAATCAAACAACCAAACGACCAAACGACCAAACGATCGAACGACCAGTTGACCAATCAATCAAACGACCAAACGACCAAACGATCGAACGACTAGTTGACTAATCGATCAAACGACCAAAAGACCAAACGATCGAACGACCAGTTGACCAATCAATCAAACGACCAAACCACCAAACGATCGAACGACCAGTTGACCAATCAATCAAACAAGCAAACGACCAAACGATCGCACGACCAGTTGACCAATCAATCAAACAAGCAAACGACCAAACGATCGAACGACCAGTTGACCAATCAATCAAACGACCAAACCACCAAACGATCGAACGACCAGTTGACCAATCAATCAAACGACCAAACCACCAAACGATCGAACGACGAGTTGACCAATCAATCAATCAACCAAACCACCAAACGATCGAACGACTCGTTGACTAAAGAATCAAACAACCAAACGACCAAACGACCAAACGATCGAACGACCAGTTGACCAATCAATCAAACGACCAAACGACCAAACGATCGAACGACTAGTTGACTAATCGATCAAACGACCAAAAGACCAAACGACCGAACGACTAGTTGACCAATCAATCAAACGACCAAACCACCAAACGATCGAACGACCAGTTGACCAATCAATCAAACGACCAAACCACCAAACGATCGAACGACCAGTTGACCAATCAATCAAACAAGCAAACGACCAAACGATCGAACGACCAGTTGACCAATCAATCAAACGACCAAACGACCAAACGATCGAACGACCAGTTGATCAATCAATCAAACGACCAAACCACCAAACGATCGAACGACGAGTTGACCAATCAATCAATCAACCAAACCACCAAACGATCGAACGACTCGTTGACTAAAGAATCAAACAACCAAACGACCAAACGACCAAACGATCGAACGACCAGTTGACCAATCAATCAAACGACCAAACGACCAAACGATCGAACGACTAGTTGACTAATCGATCAAACGACCAAAAGACCAAACGACCGAACGACTAGTTGACCAATCAATCAAACGACCAAACCACCAAACGATCGAACGACCAGTTGACCAATCAATCAAACGACCAAACCACCAAACGATCGAACGACCAGTTGACCAATCAATCAAACAACCAAACGACCAAACGATCGAACAACCAGTTGACCAATCAATCAAACGACCAAACCACCAAACGATCGAACGACCAGTTGACCAATCAATCAAACGACCAAACCACCAAACGATCGAACGACCAGTTGACCAATCAATCAAACGACCAAACCACCAAACGATCGAACGACGAGTTGACCAATCAATCAATCAACCAAACCACCAAACGATCGAACGACTCGTTGACTAAAGAATCAAACAACCAAACGACCAAACGACCAAACAATCGAACGACTAGTTGACTAATCGATCAAACGACCGAAAGACCAAACGATCGAACGACCAGTTGACCAATCAATCAAACAAGCAAACGACCAAACGATCGAACGACCAGTTGACCAATCAATCAAACAACCAAACGACCAAACGATCGAACGACCAGTTGACCAATCAATCAAACGATCAAACCACCAAACGATCGAACGACCAGTTGACCAATCAATCAAACGACCAAACCACCAAACGATCGAACGACGAGTTGACCAATCAATCAATCAACCAAACCACCAAACGATCGAACGACGAGTTGAATAAAGAATCAAACAACCAAACGACCAAACGACCAAACGATCGAACGACCAGCTGACCAATCAATCAAACGACCAAACCACCAAACGATCGAACGACCAGTTGACCAATCAATCAAACAAGCAAACGACCAAACGATCGCTCGACCAGTTGACCAATCAATCAAACAAGCAAACGACCAAACGATCGAACGACCAGTTGACCAATCAATCAAACGACCAAACCACCAAACGATCGAACGACCAGTTGACCAATCAATCAAACAAGCAAACGACCAAACGATCGCACGACCAGTTGACCAATCAATCAAACAACCAAACGACCAAACGATCGAACGACCAGTTGACCAATCAATCAAACGACCAAACCACCAAACGATCGAACGACCAGTTGACCAATCAATCAAACGACCAAACCTACAAACGATCGAACGACGAGTTGACCAATCAATCAATCAACCAAACCACCAAACGATCGAACGACTCGTTGACTAAAGAATCAAACAACCAAACGACCAAACGACCAAACGATCGAACGACTAGTTGACTAATCGATCAAACGACCAAAAGACCAAACGATCGAACGACCAGTTGACCAATCAATCAAACGACCAAACCACCAAACGATCGAACGACCAGTTGACCAATCAATCAAACAAGCAAACGACCAAACGATCGAACGACCAGTTGACCAATCAATCAAAAAACCAAACGACCAAACGATCGAACGACCAGTTGACCAATCAATCAAACGCCCAAACCACCAAACGATCGAACGACCAGTTGACCAATCAATCAAACGACCAAACCACCAAACGATCGAACGACGAGTTGACCAATCAATCAATCAACCAAACCACCAAACGATCGAACGACTCGTTGACTAAAGAATCAAACAACCAAACGACCAAACGACCAAACGATCGAACGACCAGTTGACCAATCAATCAAACGACCAAACGACCAAACGATCGAACGACTAGTTGACTAATCGATCAAACGACCAAAAGACCAAACGATCGAACGACCAGTTGACCAATCAATCAAACGACCAAACCACCAAACGATCGAACGACCAGTTGACCAATCAATCAAACAAGCAAACGACCAAACGATCGCACGACCAGTTGACCAATCAATCAAACAAGCAAACGACCAAACGATCGAACGACCAGTTGACCAATCAATCAAACGACCAAACCACCAAACGATCGAACGACCAGTTGACCAATCAATCAAACGACCAAACCACCAAACGATCGAACGACGAGTTGACCAATCAATCAATCAACCAAACCACCAAACGATCGAACGACTCGTTGACTAAAGAATCAAACAACCAAACGACCAAACGACCAAACGATCGAACGACCAGTTGACCAATCAATCAAACGACCAAACGACCAAACGATCGAACGACTAGTTGACTAATCGATCAAACGACCAAAAGACCAAACGACCGAACGACTAGTTGACCAATCAATCAAACGACCAAACCACCAAACGATCGAACGACCAGTTGACCAATCAATCAAACGACCAAACCACCAAACGATCGAACGACCAGTTGACCAATCAATCAAACAAGCAAACGACCAAACGATCGAACGACCAGTTGACCAATCAATCAAACGACCAAACGACCAAACGATCGAACGACCAGTTGATCAATCAATCAAACGACCAAACCACCAAACGATCGAACGACGAGTTGACCAATCAATCAATCAACCAAACCACCAAACGATCGAACGACTCGTTGACTAAAGAATCAAACAACCAAACGACCAAACGACCAAACGATCGAACGACCAGTTGACCAATCAATCAAACGACCAAACGACCAAACGATCGAACGACTAGTTGACTAATCGATCAAACGACCAAAAGACCAAACGACCGAACGACTAGTTGACCAATCAATCAAACGACCAAACCACCAAACGATCGAACGACCAGTTGACCAATCAATCAAACGACCAAACCACCAAACGATCGAACGACCAGTTGACCAATCAATCAAACAACCAAACGACCAAACGATCGAACAACCAGTTGACCAATCAATCAAACGACCAAACCACCAAACGATCGAACGACCAGTTGACCAATCAATCAAACGACCAAACCACCAAACGATCGAACGACCAGTTGACCAATCAATCAAACGACCAAACCACCAAACGATCGAACGACGAGTTGACCAATCAATCAATCAACCAAACCACCAAACGATCGAACGACTCGTTGACTAAAGAATCAAACAACCAAACGACCAAACGACCAAACAATCGAACGACTAGTTGACTAATCGATCAAACGACCGAAAGACCAAACGATCGAACGACCAGTTGACCAATCAATCAAACAAGCAAACGACCAAACGATCGAACGACCAGTTGACCAATCAATCAAACAACCAAACGACCAAACGATCGAACGACCAGTTGACCAATCAATCAAACGATCAAACCACCAAACGATCGAACGACCAGTTGACCAATCAATCAAACGACCAAACCACCAAACGATCGAACGACGAGTTGACCAATCAATCAATCAACCAAACCACCAAACGATCGAACGACGAGTTGAATAAAGAATCAAACAACCAAACGACCAAACGACCAAACGATCGAACGACCAGCTGACCAATCAATCAAACGACCAAACGATCGAACGACTAGTTGACTAATCGATCAAACGACCAAAAGACCAAACGATCGAACGACCAGTTGACCAATCAATCAAACGACCAAACCACCAAACGATCGAACGACCAGTTGACCAATCAATCAAACAAGCAAACGACCAAACGATCGCACGACCAGTTGACCAATCAATCAAACAAGCAAACGACCAAACGATCGAACGACCAGTTGACCAATCAATCAAACGACCAAACCACCAAACGATCGAACGACCAGTTGACCAATCAATCAAACGACCAAACCACCAAACGATCGAACGACGAGTTGACCAATCAATCAATCAACCAAACCACCAAACGATCGAACGACTCGTTGACTAAAGAATCAAACAACCAAACGACCAAACGACCAAACGATCGAACGACCAGTTGACCAATCAATCAAACGACCAAACGACCAAACGATCGAACGACCAGTTGACTAATCGATCAAACGACCAAAAGACCAAACGACCGAACGACTAGTTGACCAATCAATCAAACGACCAAACCACCAAACGATCGAACGACCAGTTGACCAATCAATCAAACGACCAAACCACCAAACGATCGAACGACCAGCTGACCAATCAATCAAACAAGCAAACGACCAAACGATCGAACGACCAGTTGACCAATCAATCAAACGACCAAACGACCAAACGATCGAACGACCAGTTGACCAATCAATCAAACGACCAAACCACCAAACGATCGAACGACGAGTTGACCAATCAATCAATCAACCAAACCACCAAACGATCGAACGACTCGTTGACTAAAGAATCAAACAACCAAACGACCAAACGACCAAACGATCGAACGACTCGTTGACTAAAGAATCAAACAACCAAACGACCAAACGACCAAACGATCGAACGACCAGTTGACCAATCAATCAAACGACCAAACGACCAAACGATCGAACGACTAGTTGACTAATCGATCAAACGACCAAAAGACCAAACGACCGAACGACTAGTTGACCAATCAATCAAACGACCAAACCACCAAACGATCGAACGACCAGGTGACCAATCAATCAAACGACCAAACCACCAAACGATCGAACGACCAGTTGACCAATCAATCAAACAAGCAAACGACCAAACGATCGAACGACCAGTTGACCAATCAATCAAACAACCAAACGACCAAACGATCGAACAACCAGTTGACCAATCAATCAAACGACCAAACCACCAAACGATCGAACGACCAGTTGACCAATCAATCAAACGACCAAACCACCAAACGATCGAACGACGAGTTGACCAATCAATCAATCAACCAAACCACCAAACGATCGAACGACGAGTTGACTAAAGAATCAAACAACCAAACGACCAAACGACCAAACGATCGAACGACCAGTTGACCAATCAATCAAACGACCAAACCACCAAACGATCGAACGACCAGTTGACCAATCAATCAAACGACTAAACCACCAAACGATCGAACGACGAGTTGACCAATCAATCAATCAACCAAACCACCAAACGATCGAACGACTCGTTGACTAAAGAATCAAACAACCAAACGACCAAACGACCAAACGATCGAACGACCAGTTGACCAATCAATCAAACGACCAAACCACCAAACGATCGAACGACCAGTTGACCAATCAATCAAACAAGCAAACGACCAAACGATCGCACGACCAGTTGACCAATCAATCAAACAACCAAACGATCGAACGACCAGTTGACCAATCAATCAAACGACCAAACCACCAAACGATCGAACGACCAGTTGACCAATCAATCAAACGACCAAACGACCAAACGATCGAACGACGAGTTGACCAATCAATCAAAAAACCAAACGACCAAACGATCGAACGACCAGTTGACCAATCAATCAAACGCCCAAACCACCAAACGATCGAACGACCAGTTGACCAATCAATCAAACGACCAAACCACCAAACGATCGAACGACGAGTTGACCAATCAATCAATCAACCAAACCACCAAACGATCGAACGACTCGTTGACTAAAGAATCAAACAACCAAACGACCAAACGACCAAACGATCGAACGACCAGTTGACCAATCAATCAAACGACCAAACGACCAAACGATCGAACGACTAGTTGACTAATCGATCAAACGACCAAAAGACCAAACGATCGAACGACCAGTTGACCAATCAATCAAACGACCAAACCACCAAACGATCGAACGACCAGTTGACCAATCAATCAAACAAGCAAACGACCAAACGATCGCTCGACCAGTTGACCAATCAATCAAACAAGCAAACGACCAAACGATCGAACGACCAGTTGACCAATCAATCAAACGACCAAACCACCAAACGATCGAACGACCAGTTGACCAATCAATCAAACGACCAAACCACCAAACGATCGAACGACGAGTTGACCAATCAATCAATCAACCAAACCACCAAACGATCGAACGACTCGTTGACTAAAGAATCAAACAACCAAACGACCAAACGATCGAACGACCAGTTGACCAATCAATCAAACGACCAAACGATCGAACGACGAGTTGACTAAAGAATCAAACAACCAAACGACCAAACGACCAAACGATCGAACGACTAGTTGACCAATCAATCAAACGACCAAACCACCAAACGATCGAACGACCAGTTGACCAATCAATCAAACGACCAAACCACCAAACGATCGAACGACGAGTTGACTAAAGAATCAAACAACCAAACGACCAAACGACCAAACGATCGAACGACCAGTTGACCAATCAATCAAACGACCAAACCACCAAACGATCGAACGACCAGTTGACCAATCAATCAAACGACCAAATCACCAAACGATCGAACGACTAGTTGACCAATCAATCAAACGACCAAACCACCAAACGATCGAACGACCAGTTGACCAATCAATCAAACGACCAAACCACCAAACGATCGAACGACGAACGACCAGTTGACCAATCAATCAAACGACCAAACCACCAAACGATCGAACGACCAGTTGACCAATCAATCAAACGACCAAATCACCAAACGATCGAACGACGAGTTGACCAATCAATCAATCAACCAAACCACCAAACGATCGAACGACTCGTTGACTAAAGAATCAAACAACCAAACGACCAAACGACCAAACGATCGAACGACCAGTTGACCAATCAATCAAACGACCAAACCACCAAACGATCGAACGACTAGTTGACTAATCGATCAAACGACCAAAAGACCAAACGATCGAACGACCAGTTGACCAATCAATCAAACGACCAAACCACCAAACGATCGAACGACCAGTTGACCAATCAATCAAACAAGCAAACGACCAAACGATCGCACGACCAGTTGACCAATCAATCAAACAAGCAAACGACCAAACGATCGAACGACCAGTTGACCAATCAATCAAACGACCAAACCACCAAACGATCGAACGACCAGTTGACCAATCAATCAAACGACCAAACCACCAAACGATCGAACGACGAGTTGACCAATCAATCAATCAACCAAACCACCAAACGATCGAACGACTCGTTGACTAAAGAATCAAACAACCAAACGACCAAACGACCAAACGATCGAACGACCAGTTGACCAATCAATCAAACGACCAAACCACCAAACGATCGAACGACCAGTTGACCAATCAATCAAACGACCAAACCACCAAACGATCGAACGACGAGTTGACCAATCAATCAATCAACCAAACCACCAAACGATCGAACGACTCGTTGACTAAAGAATCAAACAACCAAACGACCAAACGACCAAACGATCGAACGACCAGTTGACCAATCAATCAAACAAGCAAACGACCAAACGATCGCACGACCAGTTGACCAATCAATCAAACAACCAAACGACCAAACGATCGAACGACCAGTTGACCAATCAATCAAACGACCAAACCGCCAAACGATCGAACGACCAGTTGACCAATCAATCAAACGACCAAACCACCAAACGATCGAACGACGAGTTGACCAATCAATCAATCAACCAAACCACCAAACGATCGAACGACTCGTTGACTAAAGAATCAAACAACCAAACGACCAAACGACCAAACAATCGAACGACTAGTTGACTAATCGATCAAACGACCAAAAGACCAAACGATCGAACGACCAGTTGACCAATCAATCAAACGACCAAACCACCAAACGATCGAACGACCAGTTGACCAATCAATCAAACAAGCAAACGACCAAACGATCGAACGACCAGTTGACCAATCAATCAAACAACCAAACGACCAAACGATCGAACGACCAGTTGACCAATCAATCAAACGACCAAACCACCAAACGATCGAACGACCAGTTGACCAATCAATCAAACGACCAAACCACCAAACGATCGAACGACGAGTTGACCAATCAATCAATCAACCAAACCACCAAACGATCGAACGACGAGTTGACTAAAGAATCAAACAACCAAACGACCAAACGACCAAACGATCGAACGACCAGTTGACCAATCAATCAAACGACCAAACGATCGAACGACTAGTTGACTAATCGATCAAACGACCAAAAGACCAAACGATCGAACGACCAGTTGACCAATCAATCAAACGACCAAACCACCAAACGATCGAACGACCAGTTGACCAATCAATCAAACAAGCAAACGACCAAACGATCGCACGACCAGTTGACCAATCAATCAAACAAGCAAACGACCAAACGATCGAACGACCAGTTGACCAATCAATCAAACGACCAAACGACCAAACGATCGAACGACCAGTTGACCAATCAATCAAACGACCAAACCACCAAACGATCGAACGACGAGTTGACCAATCAATCAATCAACCAAACCACCAAACGATCGAACGACTCGTTGACTAAAGAATCAAACAACCAAACGACCAAACGACCAAACGATCGAACGACCAGTTGACCAATCAATCAAACGACCAAACAACCAAACGATCGAACGACTAGTTGACTAATCGATCAAACGACCAAAAGACCAAACGACCGAACGACTAGTTGACCAATCAATCAAACGACCAAACCACCAAACGATCGAACGACCAGTTGACCAATCAATCAAACGACCAAACCACCAAACGATCGAACGACCAGTTGACCAATCAATCAAACAAGCAAACGACCAAACGATCGAACGACCAGTTGACCAATCAATCAAACAACCAAACGACCAAACGATCGAACAACCAGTTGACCAATCAATCAAACGACCAAACCACCAAACGATCGAACGACCAGTTGACCAATCAATCAAACGACCAAACCACCAAACGATCGAACGACGAGTTGAGCAATCAATCAATCAACCAAACCACCAAACGATCGAACGACGAGTTGACTAAAGAATCAAACAACCAAACGACCAAACGACCAAACGATCGAACGACCAGTTGACCAATCAATCAAACGACCAAACCACCAAACGATCGAACGACCAGTTGATCAATCAATCAAACGACCAAACCACCAAACGATCGAACGACCAGTTGACCAATCAATCAATCAACCAAACCACCAAACGATCGAACGACTCGTTGACTAAAGAATCAAACAACCAAACGACCAAACGACCAAACGATCGAACGACCAGTTGACCAATCAATCAAACGACCAAACCACCAAACGATCGAACGACCAGTTGACCAATCAATCAAACAAGCAAACGACCAAACGATCGCACGACCAGTTGACCAATCAATCAAACAACCAAACGACCAAACGATCGAACGACCAGTTGACCAATCAATCAAACGACCAAACCACCAAACGATCGAACGACCAGTTGACCAATCAATCAAACGACCAAACGACCAAACGATCGAACGACGAGTTGACCAATCAATCAATCAACCAAACCACCAAACGATCGAACGACTCGTTGACTAAAGAATCAAACAACCAAACGACCAAACGACCAAACGATCGAACGACTAGTTGACTAATCGATCAAACGACCAAAAGACCAAACGATCGAACGACCAGTTGACCAATCAATCAAACGACCAAACCACCAAACGATCGAACGACCAGTTGACCAATCAATCAAACAAGCAAACGACCAAACGATCGAACGACCAGTTGACCAATCAATCAAAAAACCAAACGACCAAACGATCGAACGACCAGTTGACCAATCAATCAAACGCCCAAACCACCAAACGATCGAACGACCAGTTGACCAATCAATCAAACGACCAAACCACCAAACGATCGAACGACGAGTTGACCAATCAATCAATCAACCAAACCACCAAACGATCGAACGACTCGTTGACTAAAGAATCAAACAACCAAACGACCAAACGACCAAACGATCGAACGACCAGTTGACCAATCAATCAAACGACCAAACGACCAAACGATCGAACGACTAGTTGACTAATCGATCAAACGACCAAAAGACCAAACGATCGAACGACCAGTTGACCAATCAATCAAACGACCAAACCACCAAACGATCGAACGACCAGTTGACCAATCAATCAAACAAGCAAACGACCAAACGATCGCACGACCAGTTGACCAATCAATCAAACAAGCAAACGACCAAACGATCGAACGACCAGTTGACCAATCAATCAAACGACCAAACCACCAAACGATCGAACGACCAGTTGACCAATCAATCAAACGACCAAACCACCAAACGATCGAACGACGAGTTGACCAATCAATCAATCAACCAAACCACCAAACGATCGAACGACTCGTTGACTAAAGAATCAAACAACCAAACGACCAAACGACCAAACGATCGAACGACCAGTTGACCAATCAATCAAACGACCAAACGATCGAACGACGAGTTGACTAAAGAATCAAACAACCAAACGACCAAACGACCAAACGATCGAACGACTAGTTGACCAATCAATCAAACGACCAAACCACCAAACGATCGAACGACCAGTTGACCAATCAATCAAACGACCAAACCACCAAACGATCGAACGACCAGTTGACCAATCAATCAAACAAGCAAACGACCAAACGATCGAACGACCAGTTGACCAATCAATCAAACAACCAAACGACCAAACGATCGAACGACCAGTTGACCAATCAATCAAACGACCAAACCACCAAACGATCGAACGACCAGTTGACCAATCAATCAAACGACCAAACCACCAAACGATCGAACGACGAGTTGACCAATCAATCAATCAACCAAACCACCAAACGATCGAACGACGAGTTGACTAAAGAATCAAACAACCAAACGACCAAACGACCAAACGATCGAACGACCAGTTGACCAATCAATCAAACGACCAAACCACCAAACGATCGAACGACCAGTTGACCAATCAATCAAACGACCAAACCACCAAACGATCGAACGACGAGTTGACCAATCAATCAATCAACCAAACCACCAAACGATCGAACGACTCGTTGACTAAAGAATCAAACAACCAAACGACCAAACGACCAAACGATCGAACGACCAGTTGACCAATCAATCAAACGACCAAACCACCAAACGATCGAACGACCAGTTGACCAATCAATCAAACAAGCAAACGACCAAACGATCGCACGACCAGTTGACCAATCAATCAAACAACCAAACGACCAAACGATCGAACGACCAGTTGACCAATCAATCAAACGACCAAACCACCAAACGATCGAACGACCAGTTGACCAATCAATCAAACGACCAAACGACCAAACGATCGAACGACGAGTTGACCAATCAATCAATCAACCAAACCACCAAACGATCGAACGACTCGTTGACTAAAGAATCAAACAACCAAACGACCAAACGACCAAACGATCGAACGACTAGTTGACTAATCGATCAAACGACCAAAAGACCAAACGATCGAACGACCAGTTGACCAATCAATCAAACGACCAAACCACCAAACGATCGAACGACCAGTTGACCAATCAATCAAACAAGCAAACGACCAAACGATCGAACGACCAGTTGACCAATCAATCAAAAAACCAAACGACCAAACGATCGAACGACCAGTTGACCAATCAATCAAACGCCCAAACCACCAAACGATCGAACGACCAGTTGACCAATCAATCAAACGACCAAACCACCAAACGATCGAACGACGAGTTGACCAATCAATCAATCAACCAAACCACCAAACGATCGAACGACTCGTTGACTAAAGAATCAAACAACCAAACGACCAAACGACCAAACGATCGAACGACCAGTTGACCAATCAATCAAACGACCAAACGACCAAACGATCGAACGACTAGTTGACTAATCGATCAAACGACCAAAAGACCAAACGATCGAACGACCAGTTGACCAATCAATCAAACGACCAAACCACCAAACGATCGAACGACCAGTTGACCAATCAATCAAACAAGCAAACGACCAAACGATCGCACGACCAGTTGACCAATCAATCAAACAAGCAAACGACCAAACGATCGAACGACCAGTTGACCAATCAATCAAACGACCAAACCACCAAACGATCGAACGACCAGTTGACCAATCAATCAAACGACCAAACCACCAAACGATCGAACGACGAGTTGACCAATCAATCAATCAACCAAACCACCAAACGATCGAACGACTCGTTGACTAAAGAATCAAACAACCAAACGACCAAACGACCAAACGATCGAACGACCAGTTGACCAATCAATCAAACGACCAAACGATCGAACGACGAGTTGACTAAAGAATCAAACAACCAAACGACCAAACGACCAAACGATCGAACGACTAGTTGACCAATCAATCAAACGACCAAACCACCAAACGATCGAACGACCAGTTGACCAATCAATCAAACGACCAAACCACCAAACGATCGAACGACCAGTTGACCAATCAATCAAACAAGCAAACGACCAAACGATCGAACGACCAGTTGACCAATCAATCAAACAACCAAACGACCAAACGATCGAACGACCAGTTGACCAATCAATCAAACGACCAAACCACCAAACGATCGAACGACCAGTTGACCAATCAATCAAACGACCAAACCACCAAACGATCGAACGACGAGTTGACCAATCAATCAATCAACCAAACCACCAAACGATCGAACGACGAGTTGACTAAAGAATCAAACAACCAAACGACCAATCGACCAAACGATCGAACGACCAGTTGACCAATCAATCAAACGACCAAACCACCAAACGATCGAACGACCAGTTGACCAATCAATCAAACGACCAAACCACCAAACGATCGAACGACGAGTTGACCAATCAATCAATCAACCAAACCACCAAACGATCGAACGACGAGTTGACTAAAGAATCAAACAACCAAACGACCAAACGACCAAACGATCGAACGACCAGTTGACCAATCAATCAAACGACCAAACCACCAAACGATCGAACGAGCTTAGACATATGTTAGTCGCTCAACACAAGTTTTAACATCATGAAAATACCTACAAAATGATCATGCCAAGCATGCATCATTGCAAAGTACATCCTTCTCCAATATTACAACTCAACTCCGGCCATACACCCCCAAATTATGCTTCGTAGTTGGAGAAAGGGGACGAGAATGGTGAGGAGGGCAGGCGACGTTTCGACCCCACTCAACATCTTTTGCATGGTCACAATTTTATCATAAGACAAAAAAACATTGCGTACCGACATTATCTACCGTTACCGAGCCAGTTCTACAAAATGTTCATCTCTGAGTGTTAACCCCCCTCACCCCACATTAAATTTGCAGCATTTTATACGCAAGAATCGCTCCCATCTAGAGGGTGCCGCGGCATCCCGCTAGTGTTTCCAATACACACAAGCTACTAAATCTGGTACCGGACCACGAGACTATGGCGAAGATGTGAATTTCGATATGCAGCCAGACTATTGTAATTTGCATACGTATCCAAAATTGTTGGATATGCAAATGTTCCAATACCAGGGTGAGAGAGCAGTCAACCTCCAGCCTCGCTACCATGGGCAGCGCGCCGTATCGATACCTCTCGTCACTAACCCCTGGTAGGGATGTACTGAAAAACAACGCTGATTGGCTCCCAAGGGTGACTACTTTGCGTGCACGCTTGTTAAAATCTTTCGAGTGCATGTATGGCGCTTGTAGGACGCTTAGTACGCGTGTGTGAAAATGCAAGTATTTTGACGCGATTCCATTCAAATGAATCATTTTGTTACACGGTCACCCTTAACTGCATACAGGTAGACTATGACAAAATCAAAGAAGAATGACAGAGGACCAGTTGCTTTTTGACTTGATGCCTTTTTTACGGGTTACCATACTTGAGCGCGCGCGTAGAACGGATCGGCCCAGGCCTAATTAAAATGTGCTAGATTCTAGTACATTTTAATAAACCAATTCCAGGGGTTATGATCGAGCAAGGCATGCTGGGAAAAATGGCGCGGCGAGATCGATCACCCCTGGGAACGAGGATGGTCAACCTCGTACTGCTCGACACACCCTGGAGAGAGCAGTCAACCTCGTACTGCTCGACACACCCTGGGGAAGAGGTTGACTCAGTATGTAGAGATCAGTGCAGCCAACCGAATTTGCCCCTTGTGTGTGGGCGCACCACACTAAATAAACTCCTATAGGAGCCAATGCTAAATGATAAATATTAAAAAATACTCAAAAAATCGTTTAAGTCTCTCAGCCTCTTGAAAACCAATCAGACATATTTTCGGACAAGTAAACTTCAGAGTTCTTTTCAATTTTTGGCAGGTCAGCCGTTTGGAATTTTTGCTAGCAACCCCAGAAAAAACACCCCCAAAAATGAACTTTTTCCCAAACCGACTTGCTGCCAGTTTTCGTGAAGCACTTCTCCACTTGCCAAGTAAAATAGGGCCAACTTAAACGCCTAAATATATCAAGTCTACCCAAAAGTTGAAACACAGAACCCCCAGGTTGTGCTAGATTCTTATAATTACACATTCTATTAATTGCACGACCCCCAAAACGTTATAATTAAAAAAATTATGATAATGAGCTTGGCGCATGAATATTTGTCCATTTAGTGTGGTGCACCCTTGTTAGTTCGCTCGTCCCCAGCGCCTTGCCTTAATAGGCCGCTGGGGCCGAGCTTCGCTCGTCCCCAGCGCCTTGCCTTAAAACCAAAGGCGCTGGGATGGGCAAACGTATCAAGCACGCTCATTGGTTAATGCTCAGTCCCATCATGCATCACACTCACACTGCAAGCAATGCAAGCATGACGTACTTCCTAAACAAGAATCTGTGCAAGCTGATTAGCCCATCCCAGCGGTCCTGGATAGGCCGCTGGGGCCGAGCGAAGGGCCGAGCGAACCTTGTTAGCTCAACTTTGCAAGTGCGCCCTCCTTTGCCACTGCTTGTAATGGCTGCCGATCCTGACACTATTAAAACAGTAATGCATTGGGGTGTGCGTCACCCCAACGAAGACTCTGTGTGTGTACTCTACTTATATTTACAGTCACATCACGCACTCGACCCATCGCCACCGTCGGGATGGCATTGATAACGGCATCTGAAACCAAATTTCCCAGTTAACTTTTTGTATTTTTAAGTACAAAATCTTCCAGAATGAATGTAGCAGTGTACTACCATAGTAAATGGGGCTTTGTTTTGGGGGTTAGGCCTTCATTTTATTTATAAAAATAAAGTGAACAATCAGGACAACTTTCTTGTTTGTGTTTGTGGTCGTGTACATGCCATGGCCTGGTGGATAGTTCCTTTTAGACATCTCGTCTCATAACTGTGTTTAGTTTTCCTTGCATAGCCTCACCTGGCATTTGTGGTAAGTTTATTTTATTTTTTGACTACATCCACTGATCCATCCATTGTTCAGTTGAATTGAGTGATACTATTATTACTAATAGTAAAACTATCCTAGAGTAGAGTAGACTCTACTAATAAAAGTACTACTATTCTAAAAAGACTACTACCCCCCGTACTAAATAAATTCAGTAGTTTCCTAGACTAGCATGACTAGTAGTAGTAGTAGTAGTACAGTAGTACTGTACTAACTAGTCATGCTAGTCTAGTAAACTACTGAATTTCTTCGCAGTGTTGTTAATTTACATTTAGTAAATCGTAGCCACGATCCCCACGATCCTCCACAATCCCCTGGCAGTCAGTGATCTTATTTTAGAACCTTAGGGGTTAGACCGTACGTTTAAAATAATAGTAGGCAGTCCAGTTGTGCCAGTGTCATGCCAATTTAAACCAAAAAGTGTCCACTGCCAAATACTTGCCATGCTTAGCGTGTGCTCATTAGCATACTGTGATACACACTGTATGATTCATTGGTCATGCATCCATGGGCACGGCGTCACATCGTTACTGAGCCTTGCCAAATAGTGTCCGCGTTGAGCATGCATCTTAACATGTTGACTGCCATGCCGGTCATAGATTCGTAGGGCGTTCCCATTTGCCAAGTGTGGTGCGCATGCGCGCATACCAAATAGAAATAGGTACTTTTTTTGTGTCTACATGTTGTAATACAAATTCTAAGGATGTACAGGACAGTATGTCCTCACCACTGCCAGAAGTGTATTTGTTGCGTTCTCAGTGATGCCAGTGTATTCAATTGGCAATACAAAAGCCTTTCATTCTCTACGAGTATACTCGTAGTCGTAGTGGCACCGTTACACCTGTTAGTGTTACTTCGAATATACTCGTAGGCGGCAGTCAACGTGTTAACATGGCGTGCCTTCAACCATGGAGCAACATCGATTTAGATGTTGTACAGGGCGTTACAACTTTTCATAATTGTTTGTCACTATACTGTATACAGTTTTTTGGTGTGAAAATGTTCTTTATTATTTGTGATTATGTTCTGTCCCAACTTGACAATTGTCCCTACTACAGTTGGGACCGTTCCCAACTTGAGTGTTACAGTTGGGGCATCCCAACTATAGTTGGGATCGCCCATAGAATTCTACAAAGCGATAACCGTGATCGATCTGATCCTGGGGACTGTGAGTAAAGTGTGACATGCGGGCGTAGAGCTCCAACCTGGTGATGGGGTGCAGTATGCGTTAAGTCTCAACATGTTTTTTCAAACCTTGGCTGCGGCTCTGCTGCCAACACAGTGCAAAGATACACTGCTTCAAAAATTGCCAGTGGAGGGGGAGCTAGAGCAAGCCATTTTATTTCCGGTAGCTCGTACATGAACTTGTCAATTTACATCTAATACAATTAGTATGTGTTGTATGTTGTACATGTGCTGGGTTCTGGTTTTTTTTAGACAGTGTTAGAGGGAATTATTTAGTGGACGCTGACGTTTCGTGTCTCTAAGTACAGATTTAATTTCCCTTTTCTCAAAAACCAAGATTCTAACTAGTCTCAAATCTCATCAAGTACTAGAAAGTGGTCTTCTTTAATTCTAATTATTAGTTTTTATTTTTATCCAATTTGTTATAATGTTTGAAGAAAAGACATTACCCCTGAGACTGCTCTCATTCGTGTGCAGGATGATATCTTGCGTGCACTGGACAATCATAAGGAAGCGATCCTTGTGCTGTTAGATTTTTCAGCTGCATTTGACACTATTGACCATGAGCATCTCCTTCAACGTTTATCTTCTCGCTATGGAATTACAGGAACTGCCCTTAACTGGTTCTCTTCTTATCTTAACAACAGAACCCACCATGTTCTCATCAATAATGCTAGATCCGATCGTCATCATCTCTTGTGTGGTGTTCCTCAAGGTTCTGTAGCTGGGCCTCTTGAATTTATATTGTTCAGTGCACCCTTACAAGACCTCATTGCTGCCCATGGTATTTCTAGTGTTGCTTATGCTGACGATACCCAACTTTATGTTACATTTGACCCTGCTGATCGCGCTTCTGCCATTGGTAAAGTTGAATCATGCATTCAAGATGTCAAATCTTGGGCTCTGTCCAACAAACTCGCTCTGAATGACTCCAAAACTGAGATCTTATTTTTAAGATCTCGTTTCACAAAAAAGGTTTCTCCGCCAAACTTACATATTGCCCAGTCTGTTATTAAACCATCTGAATTTGCCCGCAACCTCGGTGTAATTATGGATTCTTCATTGTGCATGAGTAGACATGTTGATGATGTTTGCAAAGCAGCTCTCATGGCTATCAGAAAAATAGCACAGATTCGCCGCTACCTGGATGAAGCTACTACTCTTCGTCTTGTTCACGCTTTCGTCACAACTAGACTTGATTCCGGCAATTCTCTTCTGTATGGACTCCCTGATAAAGATCTTGCTAAAATTCAACGTGTACAAAACATTGCCGCTCGCCTCGTTTCTTGCTTGCCTCGTTCTCACCATATTACACCAGTACTAATGAAATTGCATTGGCTCCCAGTTAAGTTTCGTACAATTTATAAAATTCTTTTGTTAACTTTCAAAGCTCAAACATGTCAATCTCCTGCTTATTTATCTGAACTTGTTCACCATTATTCCCCTACTCGGACTTCATCTCAACAGTCATTGCTTTCATCTACAAGAGCTTCTTCTATTTTTTATGGCCACAGATCATTTTCTTACGCCGCACCATTTCTTTGGAATGGTCTTCCTGTGCATATTCGCCAGGCTAGTTCTTTACACTGTTTTAAGTCTCTGTTAAAAACACATTTGTTTGAAGCTGCTTATTTGTAATCTGCTTATTTGTAATTGTTTCTTTCACTCTTTGTATATTTTATTGTTCTCTTTATGCGCTTAGAGGCTTATGCATTAGGCGCTTTACAAATGTCTTTATTATTATTATTATTAATGTGTTTTTGATCCCCTCAAGTTTATCTTGATTTACAACAGGGCTCGCACACGACACACTGTAATTTTGAGGTAAAACTCAAGGAAAACGAGAAGAATTCATCATTACTCACGCCACAGGCACACGGAATTACTACTGTTGACTGTCCCAACTATAGTTGGGACGCCCAAACTGTAACACTCAAGTTGGGCCCGGTCCCAACTATAGTTGGAACGATTGTCAAGTCGAAGCGGAAAAATTATAAGGATCCTTAACACTTCATAATCTTTACATAATTTATTGTAGCACTTTCTACATCATTGCGAGTATTTTGTTGTTTTTAAACCTGCAGTAACACTAGTGTTGTCACCAGAGCTTTTTTAACCCTAACCCCCATTAGGGTCTCTCTACAAAGCCTGCCAAATACAACAGAATGCAACACAGTTGAAATGAGAACCATGCCAAATGCAACAAAATGCAACAAGGGATATTGTTGCTTTGTGCAGGCATGCTGTTTGGGAATGTACTGAGCAAGGGTGTTTGCCCGGCTAAATGCAACAGTATGCACATAAGTGTAATGTTTAACTGTTATTATACAGTCTTTTGAATATGATTTGAATTATGATTTTTACCTAATATTACATCATACTTCTCAATACTTTTCCCATAACAAATATTTTGAAATACCCATTAGAAGTTGTTTAGATACAATAGAAGCACTCAAACCTATATGAAGTCACTTCACTGCTGAATGCAACAAATTCAGTCAAAAAATGACATCTGAGTTGACTGCCAAATGCAATGTCAGATCACAACAACTATTACCATTTGGTGCATATTGTTGCATTTAGCATGGTTAGGGTTAAGAACCTGTTAATTTTACAGTTCAGCCAAGCGAAGCGAGGCCCCGAGTGATTGCGTGAGGCGTTTAGCAGGGGTCCAGGGGGTGCAATCCCTGGCTGGGGTTTATTAGAGCAGCTCCCCCTTTCGGAAAGCATTCACATTTTACACCCTAAAAAGTGCATATTTAAGGGTTCTACTTCTAGACCTTTAAAAAATTGTTATGTTGGCATTACAAGCCAGAAAAAATAGGGAAGTGATTTTATATATTTTTAAGTCATCACATTTTTTTGTTCTATTGACTTCTGAACCATACTTTGATTTCATTGAATTCTTTTTATGTTTTCCCTGTCAGTAGGAAGGGTTTGTTGTACGCATGAAAATTGTTCAAAATAATACATAAAATCCTTGGATGTCTTAAGAACTTTCATGTAATCACTGTTGAACTGTTTCCACCATTCCAATAAAAACTATAGCCAGCAGATGTCAGCTAGTCAACACACTGTCGAGGTTTAATAGAGCACTATACCCACTGCTAAGGGTCACAACACAAGGTCATAAAACCACAAAGACACATGCAGGCTCTTGGCTTTTGAGACCCCGTTTACACTAGATCCAGAAAGGTGGATCAGACCCGGGTCTGATCCGGCAATGTGGATTAACGGCTAGTGTAAACGAAAAAAAGCCGGATCAGACCCGGTTCAAGATCCGGCAATTTTAATCCACCTTTCGAGGAGGGTTGAATCCGGCAATTGGTGGATCAGATCCGGCAAAGTGGATTCCAAATACAAGTGTAAACGCAAAGGTGGATCAGACACCGCAATTCGATGTGGTCATTTCCGGTTTCGCTTTTTGCTTGTGCTTTGGTGGGACATCCGTCGCTGTTTATATTTGTGTGTGTGCTGTGTGCACATGGACTGTGCGTGTGTGAAACGTTTTGTTGTTTTCAGCGTCCTTATACATACATCGTTACGTTCGGAGCTTGCCTTGTTGCTGTATTTTTTTAATTCCCATCTACCAAATATTTCTACCTGCATGGTCGTTGTTTTCCGTATCATTTGCTGTACTGTATTTTCTGCATTCTACCTTCGCCTTGATAATGATTATTTCTAGAAGTGGCGCGCTGTAATCGTGACCTTTGAGCTCTTTGCGAGGAGCGGTGAGGTCATGACCAATATACATCCGGTTCAAAAGTGGGATCGGAGCCAGATCAAGCGCTGGTGTAAACGCGACACAGGATCTTGATCTGCGGTCGTTAAAAAAATGCCGGATCTCAATCCACCTTTCTGGATCTAGTGTAAACGCGGTGTGAGTGAAGCAAGAGTGTATTACAAACTAAAACAATGTATGACAAATGCAGAGGATTAAGATAAGACATAATTGGATCTCAATAGAAGTGTCAATTATTCTCCCAAGACAGCAGGAGGACCAGGCTGGAGATATTTGTTTTCACTGCTGGCAAAAAAGTACTGGTCGCAATGTTGTAACTTTGCATATGTAACTACTGGTCGGTATTTTTTAGAATCGGTTAGTGCCGACCAGCCCCGACCAGTGTAGTCACAACACTGAGTTAACATGCCCCTCAGAATTATGTTGAGTTTCTCTCGTAAACAATTTATGAAATATTCTTGTCTGTTTATACATGACGTTTTACAGTTTCACTTTTCACATTAATTTTGCATTACACTTTTCACATTAATTTTGCATTAAATTTACTTTAAATAATTTTTGATTTTATGGTTATCATGCAGAAAGTGTTGATCCCAGCATAGAGCAAGGAACCCAGTCAAGTGCCTGTTAACTTCATGCCAAATGCTGAGTTTTGCCAAACGCTGTCCATTCCTAAAGCCAAATACTGTCCATTCCGCTGGCGTCCATTTTTCAACAGCTGTCCGGTAAGTTCTAGGCAAATACTGTGTCTATTCCTGGCAAATTCCGTTCGGTTAGCTTCTTGCCAAATACTACGAATTCCTGTCCATTATGCCTGGGCACTATTTGGCATCTGACACGGTAATACATCTAGTGTCTTGTGTCCACTGCGCATGCTCAGCGGACACTATTTGGCAGCACACACTTTTTGGCATGACACCGACACCGGTTATTTTAAAATAAGTAGGATAATACTGGAATGGCAGTGAACATGCAAGATGACTGTTTTTAACTTTTATTAGTTAAATTGAGAAAGTTTACAGTGATTATTTTTAGTCTGGTTCCACGCCAAAGTTTTCATTGTGACTTTGTAATCACAAGATCATTAGACGGGAATCAGACCATTTGATTATTTTATGAATTTTGAACCTTAATTTTTTACTTAATTTTTTGTATCCTCGGGAGCCACAAATCAAAAAAAGTAAAAAAGTAAAATGTAGTAACATTACTACATTTTGTGACGGGTTGTCAAATGAGACAATTGGGACACGGCAACTTAAGGAAGATTTAATCTGCAAAATAACGAAGACAGAAAAAACTGAACATGTCAATAATAATCAAATCAAATTATTTAACAATATATAATAAAATATTAACGAAGAAAACAATTAAAAGAACCTTAAAGGCAAAATATTTACAAACACTGGCTAATAGAATAATTCAAATTATGTAAAGGCTGACATGTTTGAATCTAGGTACAGTAGCCTTTAGGGACAAACACTTAATAAGCTGATAACTATACTTCAGAATTATCAAATTATTCCTTCAAATGATACAACTAAATGAATAATTATTAATCCATAAATCTAACTGTGATTAATCTTTATTATAAGAAAATGATAAGCAAAGAATAAGAGCAAAATTAAGTGATAACAAGAGGTGTTCGTGCACGTATTGCACGAACACCTAATTACCTGCAAAATACCGAAGACAGAAACTGAACATGTCAACGTGTCTTCGTCCAGAAAATAATGGCCAACTGGCCAACCCCACGAAAATTACAAAGGATAGAGTTTTGCTGCGAGGGCGCTGTACAATAAAATTAGCTATACGTCATCAAAGTATTTAAAATGCAAATGATTTTTTTGGCGGGGAGGGGACGGGTACTTGATACACTTTTCACAAATATAATATCCTTTTTAATGTAGGAATCAATTTATATTATTTAGTTAATTAATAAATTAGAAGAAGTGTATTCTTATCTTTTAGTTTTAAGATGAAGAAATTATTAAAAAGGCCACATTGTGCTCGAACATCAGGCATGCTTCATAGACAGGAACTATGCAATTTGCTACGCAGCAATTGTCAGAGTTTGCGGCAGGTAAAAAATGTGGCTACTCCTATACACTTCAAAGAGGGCGCTATACTGTAGAACGACTTTTTAGTGTTTACTTTGCAAAAATTGCCCATACCGGCAATAGGCATATCCACTATCTAACTTTAACGCTAAAATTAGACCGGAGAGTTATGACGAATCATGATTTGTTAACTTTCATACTGCCTTACTGGTACTCCAGAGGTAAATTTTGGTTGGTGATTTATTGAGCATTTGAAATACACCTAATTATTTCATTAATTCATTAGGACATTTAAGATATTGAAGAAGAAAAAAAGAGCATTGGTAACATGTGGTCTATTGTAGCTTTCATGTAGGTCTAATGGTGAGGGAAATGACCAAACATGCCAAAAAGCTAAATGGACCTAGTTTATGAGTTACACAACTTGGCTACATTCTGCTCAGAACCCTCCTCCCTTCTCCCCCTCTCCCTTCCCAATCTCCCCCTCCCCCATCTCCCCTCCCCCATCTCCCCCTTCCCTAATCTCCCCTCCCCCTCATCTCCCACCTCTCCCCACATCTCCCCCTCCCCCATCTCCCCTCCCCCAACTGAGATTGAGAAATATTTCCTGGATAATTAGTTACAAACAATACAACAAATAAGTAACTAATTAGGTAATTTATTGAATTTAATTAGTTAGTTGATTGATTTATAAACATTTGTAAAAAAGTAAATAAATATTATTATTATTTTTTTTTTAACAATTTAGGGCCTGCAGGTTTGCCCACACTAAAATGAGAACTTCTAGTTGCACCACTGATAATGGTACATTGTAGATTAAAACTTCAAAAGGATTCGGAAGTTAGTGGTGCGTTCTTTAATAATTGAAGTAATGTACTGTACATTACTTCTAAAGGACTTGTTTTTCTGAGTTATACAGAAAGAATAATCTTAGGGTTTCCTAAATGGCACATTTTCCAAGTCTCTGATATCTTTTAATTTGTTACCCTCTGTTTGAACTGTCCTTGGAATAATCAGTGTGCAATTGGTGTATGGTTAATGGTTTAACAATTTGTGGTCCAACAACCGAATTGCATTTTGAAAACAATTTTGGAAAAGATTAAAGAAAAGTTTTAAGAAAAAAAGAAAGTTTTTTTTTAAAGTGAATTGTGGGCATAAAAATGGCCTTTTAATTTCAACTGGAAATGCTACTACTCCAAAAATACAAAATGAAGAAACGACCTTGAGAAACATACAAAATAAAAGAGATGGGCCTACAACTGTATAAATAAAAACATGTGAACAAATTAACTGTTCAAAAGGGATGTCAGATATGGAAAGGGGCGGCATTTGAAACACTTCCTGATCCATATTGGTTTGTGTTCCTTAATTTCATGGACGAGGTGTACTCAGAGGCAGGAAACCAAGCTGAGAATCTTGTAGTGAGTTTATAGCAAACTCCCTACATACATGAACATGTAGACCCTGTTTCATGTCTTTAGAAAGACTACAAAATATACTTCTACCTCAAACGACCAAGTACTAACTTGTGTACACAGTGTTCTCCGTTAACAGTGGTCCGCTGGCCAAATGCCAGTTAAAACACACAAGGTTCAGGGTGGTCTGGCTGGCTAGTTCAGTGTTGAAAAGCATCCCTAGATGTCATTTGAAATATGGTCTATTAAAAGCTGACGGACTAGTGAAATGGCAAGCTACGTGTAACTGGTCCTGCTGGCCAGTCAATAAAAAAGTTAAGGGCAAACCCCGGTACAGATGTATGGTGTCCAAATAATGTAAGGATAAGAAGTTAAATGAAAGATCTACCAGTGTGGGGTATTCATGGTGTGCCCTCAATATGTGTAATTCTTATTCTCCATTGTTAGTGGGGTTCTTCCATTTTGGAGTTGATTGGGAACTAAAAACATTTATGGCACTAAACATAGGTACATGTAAGGCCTAAACTTTTTCAAATATAACTTGATGTGCGTGTCAGGCCATTGGACATACATGTACTAAAGAAATGTATGGCATTGTAACCAAATTAAAATAAACACATTGTCCGCACAAAGTTTAGCATGAAATTTGTTTATGGTTAAACACTTTAAAACTATCATTAGATAGATGTATGTTACACTACAAAGCATAGTGCTTTTCAAGCCTTTGGTCAAATTCCTATCCGAAAGGCAATTACCTCAATAACTAACAGTTAATCCATCTCAGGTATGGCACCTAGTGGATGCACATTTTTTTCATAAATTTTAAACTGTGGTTACACTACATGTATCTATCAACAAATGACGCCAAGTGTTGTGCACACATTTATTAAAAACTTTTGAGTGAATTTATTCTTTTCAAATGTACAAGTCAAAATGTAAGTCATGTTTTACATGGTCACCCGACCAGAGTTTGCCCTTAAATGTTTTAATGACAAGCCAGCAGGACCAGTTTGGTTAACTTGTCATTTCACTATTCTGCCATTTTCTTAGCGGTCCATATTACATGTTGTAAAATACAACACAACTAGCCAGCGGGACCACTTTAATACATTACACAATTCCAGGGATTTAAGAGTGAGTGAGTTGTTGGTGAGATTATGAATTCAGACAATCCTGGTCATATCTCACAAAAGAAAAAAGATTTATGTAACTTGGATTTGGAATGCATTTTAGAAAAATGTTGCTACACAATAAATGACATACATACTGTACTGTACACCACTATTCTCTTGATTTTAATCTTCCTTCAAAATATAAATAACTAATTTTATTAATGTTTTACTTGTTTTGTTTTTGTTTTGGTTTTTTTCCCCTGAAGGTAACACCTAGCAGCCATCATGCATCTGAACAGGCGAAGTAAGTCTCGATTACAAGAGACTAGGTTTTCTAACCTGAAAACAGTGGAAGTTGGACGTGGTCGAAATGGTTATGGCTTCACGATGACTGGCCAACATCCATGTGTTCTAAGTTGTATCTTACCGGGTAGCCCTTCTGATATCTGTGGATTGAAAGCTGGAGATTGCGTCATGGCTATAAATGGAGAGAATGTCACACGCATAGGTCATGAACAAGTTATTAAATTGATTGGATCTACCTCGGGAGTACTGAGGCTTACAGTTGCTGAAGTACAGGAATCAGAATCTTCAGATGAAGAGGACTTTGTACCAGTGTCAAGAATCCGATATATGAGGTCAAAAAATTTGACACCCTCTGGTAAAAGTAAAAATGTTTTGAGCCAAGATGATCAGCAGACCACAATGTACAAGCAACATCTATTGCAGTCAAATGCAGGTGCAAATGTTGCCAGTAAGTTTGCACCAGGACACCTTAGTCCTTATAATCAATCAGGTCGTGCTGCAGTTATGCTTAAAAAAAGTGTGAGCAACTATGATTACACATACTGGAATGGGAAAGAGTTTGAACAAGTCAGGGGTGCTCAAAAACCTAGGAACGTAAAACGTAATTCAGAGAACAAGCATTTCAGACGTAGAGCATACTCTGCACAAAGCCACTCTAGCTATTACCCTGAAGAAGAAGAAGATGAAAGTGAACTTGCTGATCCAGGGTTACGACCTCTGACCCCAGTGGAAGTGTCCAATATTATGTATCCCTCACTTCGTTCCCAACCAAAGTCTGGAGCTCAACACAGGAGATTGTCAGCTTCAGGTGAGGAACAAAGAGTATTGATGCATGCTGTAGTTGGGTACCTTGGATCTATTGATATTCCTGCGTCTGCAAATTTACCAATGGCAAGTCTGCAAGCTATAAGAGGTTGTGTAAGACGTCTACACCTTGAGCAACGTATTCATTCTTTACTGCTGATGGAGATAACAAACAAAGGCGTTTCCCTCATCACTGCCAATCACAAAGTTGCAGTTGTTTACCCAGCTGAAAGAATTATATTCTCAGGCATTTGTCCTGATGACAAGCGCTGCTTTGGGATTGTTACCTCACAAAATCCAGACGAAAATTTGGAATCTGCTGATAGTGATGATGAACCAATTGGTAGCTCCTGCCATGTTTTCATTGTGGATCCTTCTCTGTGTTTACATAATGTCCATCTTGAAATGGCTGCCAGGTTTGATATCCAGTGTATTCAGGATCCATCAACCAATACATGTCAACAGTTCCCAACATCTTCTCGACCCTTGCTGACGCATATTGCCCAATTACACAGAGAGCATGGGGATAGCTTGCATTTTGCTGACTTCTATGGTCAGTCACCATATCCAGTTGGTCCACGAAGATCAAACAGTAACAGTAGTAATAGTGACAGTGGGTTTGGCAATGGTAAAGAAAATGAAGCCAATGGTCATGGAGAAAGAGTAATAATTGTTGATGTTGCTGGACATATTCGCAATCAACGAACAGCAGGCCAGGGTTTACATGATGCTTCACCAAACAGACATGTGGTACATGCTGAAATAAACACCTCACAGTCATCGTACTCGATCTCTTCAGCATCATCACCAGAACACTCTCCACAAAATGCTTTCAAAAATAATACGTCAGCAGGGCGCCTTACGCCACGGGCCAGACCTGATCCTATCTTGAAGGATCTTAATGGACGCCTTACTCCTCATTCTAGACCACCTTCAGTTGCTTTGAACACTGCATCTGGACGGTTGACACCTCGAGCCAGACCTGATCCTGTGGGTTTTCATAGCACGCAAATTTTGGTAGGGTCAAATAAAGAACAGCAACAAACAGTGTTTAAAGAAAGATCTCAAAGTGTTGATATCATGATACAACCCCAGTATCGACCTCCAAACACCAACAACACCATCCAAAATCTTCGTTCTCATGTACGAGGGGAGGACCAGGTTCAAGTACAAAAAAGGCAAACCACTTCAAGCAGCGTTAAGGGGAGACCACCAACTGGAAGACATTCAATGTATGCTAAGATGGATACTGGTCAAAAAAATAGTGAACCAATGAATCACTTAACAGCAGAGGTAGAAGTAAGGAAGAAATTGCCTGTCCTTCAGAGAGTTGGAGCACCAGTGAAGGTACATAAACAAAAAAGCTATATACAAATATTGGACGTATGTTAGTGCATTGTCGCAGAATATACAAGACTAATCATTTCACGAGGCAAAGCTACATGTAAGTGAATGGAAATCCTAAATCCAGATTCTGGGACAATGCTTTATGAAATGCATTCATTTGTTAACTTACACATTGATCATTTGTCATTTGAAATTTGTTCACAATAAACACACAAACTCAACCACCCCAACCCACTTTCTGAAAAATCTCAAACCCTCTAAACAATATGGAAGAGACCATGAATATGTAGACACCAACCTTTTCAACATGACACAACCTTGCCTTGTTTGGACAAATTGGTACTTTCGACTACGATTATTTTGGGAACGATGCCATTGCTGTGAAGCTTCCAGTAAGAACGCCAATATGAAATTTTAGGGTTGTCGCAGTCAGTAAACACATGGCAAAATAATGGATGAGACGTGACGGGTGTTTCACCAATTGGATCAAGGGTAATTATACGACTTGCAGTATATTCAATGGGACAAAAAAGGGAACGTACAGTGTGTGATGTGTATGTCATGTATGTGGGCTGAATGGAAATTTGAATAACCCTTTCATTTGTCGGCTTTCATTATACAGTACCAACACTGATGATACAATTTTATTTTTATTGAAAAAAAAAATTATTGTAAAATTTTGAAGCTACATATGTACAGTTTATTCATAATGTAAAAATGCAATGTACAAAATAGATTAAGATTGTGGTTGTACAGTACATGTATGTCATCTGTAGAATGCAGTGGCTGAGTGATAGTGCACTGGACTCAAATTATAACGTGTTAAGAGTGTCACGTGACTGTCAGTTAAGGTCCCTGTCATGGCACCCGTGTCCTTGGGGGGTCTGGAGGTTCAAGTCCAGCTCTAGTCACTTTTTCTTTGTTCAAACCAAATCTAATTTAAAAAGTTAACCCAGTCAGTTGATTTTCCCTTGATGATTGGATCTCATACAAGTGCTACGTGTACTTACATGACTTACATGTAGCTTATTTGTCATTAAAATGATAAGCGCTTTGTGAAAGTTTGTGTCACACACCTGTAGATAGGCTTTAAAAAATTTGTTATCAGAACCAGTTACCGGTAGTATTATGATTACATGTAGCAATATACATGTATGATTGTGTACAATAGTGCTCAACATTATTCATTTCATAGGGGCAGTAGAACCTGTATAAATTTAGTAAGGCAAAATAGAATTCAAAACTTTGATGCATAGTAGTGCAGAATAGAAACAACCATCAGGTGTAGTCTGGACTATTACATTTCATGTGGTGATGCATTGATCCTAAGTGAAACAGTGAAATGGAAAAGCCGGATTTCACCAAGTGATCCTATTCTGCAACAATGCAGGGTGCTTTCAATGCTTTCATTTTGTTTTTATATAACTCACACATAGATCCTTCTCATTTGAAATTTGTCACATTGAACAGAAAATAGACACGGAAACATTTCCACCCTATACTCTGAACATTCTAACATGGCTAACTCCATGTAGGGGCACCAACCTTGTCCTCCTTGACTTGACTTTACCTCGTTTGGACATACATGGGCGGGGAATGATTATTGTGGAAACAACACTGCAAAAAAGTGTCCATTCCAACAATTATCTATAATTGGACTCCAATGTTACACATGTTACATACATCATAATTATTCACATTTTGGAAATTTACCAGTATACCCGTGGCAAAATAAAGGATGACACTTTACCCATGTTCAACCATTCCAATGATGGAACTTTGCGTTTGTTTGATAATGAATAAGTTGTAATGTTCTTTTGTATGCATTTTTGCAGCCACTACAGAACCTGTATTTGGCAAGGCGTAACAGTGATTGTTCTGAATATAGTTCTTCTGATGTTATAAAGACATCTATGCACAAAGCACTTCGAGCTAAGAAGGTGCTACTGATGCAAACAAGAGGCAGAGAGGTATGTACTATAGGATAAGGTCAAGGTCAGACTGTATCAATCAATGTAATTTATATGTAAGGGCTACATGTGTATAGTAGAAGACATCTCATGGACAGTCTGTTATGTCTGTTAATGTATGGAATGGGCCCTTTATCTAACTCATGTGCATACATACTATGCACAATACAAATATTAGCCCTGCGAAGCAGGCTGATATTTTTTCGTTATCACACATGCACGAGTGGATTACGAAAAAGTGTCTGCACCCTATGGGATTACCATACATGTATCTGCCAAATTGTTCTGGGCAGGGCCCAGGGTGCTATGTTTAATTTCACCGGAACAAAGAGGGACACAAGGTACTGACAATCACACCTTGTAATGTAGGGATTATGTAATCCCAATTCTAGACCTTTGACCTGTTGTACAAATGTGGCATACAAGAATGGACATTAGGCAGTTGGGCCGCCACCATTGTTTATCCAAGGTTCCAAGATTCCCGCGTAGCTTGTCAGATTATTGGCTTGGCTTACAGCTAAGCAGGCCCGTAACCAGGAATTATTTCTTTTGGAGGGGGGAGGGGGGGGGCGAGTTTGAAAGAAAAGTACATCGGTGCGTTAGCTTTGCCCTTTGCATGGGGGGTGGAATTTTTGTGAAAATGAAGGCTCAATTCAAGCCATTTGGTCCATTTTTGCGCTTTTTTTGTTTGTATGCGCACCATTTTTGTTAACTTGTGGACTTTTTCTTTTGCTTTTAAAAATTATTTTGGGCACTCTTTTTTTGGGGGGGGCCCCCCCCCCCTCCTGTTATGGGCCTGCTGAGGTTGTGTGAATCACAGCGAGTGCCTAAACTCATATTTTCTTACAAGACAACATCAAATGCTAGTGCTTACTACATGTACATTGTATGAGAACCTTTGTTGCCTTTCCTTTCTCAAGTTAGGGTTTCATTGTGGCAATGGTATTGTCAAAGGAAGCATTTGACGAACCTCCCGTAAGCCCTGTTTTTTCCCCAGGTGTATTTAAAGTGTACACAAATCAAAGCCCAAGCCGTGGTTTTGAAAAGGGCCTAACAAACGAAAGTAGAATAAGTGAATTGCAATTGCTTCTAAGTGTACAAGCTCTAACTTGACAAAAAGTCATATTTTTGTTGTGTCATTAAATAAGGACCACCGAACTTGAGGAGGTTTTCACATAATTGACAAAATCTAATATTACATAATAGCAAATCATACCATAAAATTATTACTGCCAAGCTCTAAATCCCCCTTTTCGAAACCACGTCTTAGGCTCTGTTAGTTATTTGGAAAGGTGCGCTTTCCTTTTGGGTTTCAATGGAGCCCAAGCCGGGTTTCGAAAAGGCCCTAATATCAAAAACACTATATAAGAAATAATGTACAATAATTGATCTGCAAGAACACTATGCACCCTGTAGTGTGCATGTTTTTTCGTCGTGTGAAAAGGTCTTTTCCTCCCAACAATGTATGCCTTAAAATTTAATTACAAGTCGTAACTTCACTGGAGCTTGTCGATACTTTTAAAACCTGAGGTTGTTACAGGGTACTTGTTTTCTCTTCATTGCCTACACTGCTTATCCATGAAAGAGGAGTATTAACAAAGACATGGATTTACTTAGTTGTGGGGGCTATTTCTTGACAAAGTAAACATCTTCACAATAGAATAGAATGGGTCAACTGATCTGGCCCTTTATCAAAAGAGGTATTGATTGTGCCGTTCTATGAATGGTGACCCATAAATTATTAATGGTCAGGACTCAGGATACAATTGAATATAACTGATAAATAAACTCATAATCTTATTGCACATGTAGCAAGACTGTATTTGTTGTAGGGACAGTATGATGATATAAGATATATTCAAATGTCTTAGACAACTTGACAAAAACTTACAATGCACTAGTGTTCAAACTGAGTTGTATCAAAAATACAAAAACTGCACTCGTTAGGTGTTCGTGCACATGTGACACCTCTTGATATTGTTCTGGGGTTGGTTTTTTTTCTTCATCTTCTTCCAAGGAACTCTTCTCGGCAGCAAAACTCAAGTTAAAAACTGAATTGAACTTTTAACTCATCAGACAATTGAACCTCAAAATCAAGACGGCACAGTTTTCATGATGTCATGATGACGTCATCAGGTGTCGAATACAAGGTTTTTAAAGTTGAAAAAAGACCATTTGCTGTATTTCATTGAATTTGTTAGCTGTGATGTTCAAAGTTTGGCATCTGATAGATGAAGTCTAGGGTATCATTTGAAAAGTTAATGCAAAAATCGTATTACTTTTACTTTCGTGTCGTTACCCCAGGTCGAAGTTTGCCTTCGATTTTTTCCTTCAAAAAGTCATTTTTGGGCTTATCTATAGCATAACTCAAGGTTGCTAATGAACTGAACATTTTATTCTATCATAATTTGATGGCATGTCTCACGAACACCTTGTTTTTGTGATGTCACAAAAACTCAATGTCTAGTTTTTTAAATGTATTTTTTACATTAAAAATTATGAATGTGCAGAAAACAAAAATGGTCAAAATTGGGTTGAATAGTTGTATCATTATTACATGTGATGTTGTTCCTATGAGTTTGTTACTTTGTTTTTACTGTGACCTGTTGGCTTTTTACCATGTTTATCCCATTTTGGCCATGTATGCAAATGCTCCCCATGCATTAAAAATATACCACCAGGTTAATACATACTGGTAATATGTAATCAATGTCACCATAGTGATTTATGATGATAGTTTTGGCAATGCACCACCATACTGTTCATTCACTGTGCTTATGTCATGGTATGTGCACATAGATGTGCCACTACACAACCTGTAGATTTACAACCTGTAAGCCTTCATTTTTTTTTCAAACATGTCAAATGGTTGGTCAACTTTCAATTCACTGTAGATCCTGGAAAATATTATAAACCCTCATCGACAAAAGTTTGCAGAATAAGTGTATACACGTGTGTATGTTGTACTTTACACAGTATGGAAGAAAAACATACAAGGTTCTGATACATTTATCTTTATTTCTTTACATGTAGGCCTATTTTATTCCATATCATACTTGGGCCAATTGAAGTATCCCAATAATGGTACATTAGGTCTGTGCGTGGAGCTTGAGCAGGCCTCATAATAAAGTACATGTATACTCAGTATAAATGCTTTCTTTATTTACTGCAACCAACCTGCTCAGTAGTGTGTGTCTGCAGCAACGTTACCCAATTATCTTGTGTTCAAATTACTGCTTTGCTACATGGGGGGGGGGGGGGGGGGTGGGGTGGGAGGCTCGACAAAAGGTCAGGATATGAATGAACATTTAATTTTGTTTACATTTACACATGTATGTGCAGTATTAAACATACTTTTTTCAAAGCTACCTGCATGTATACATGTAATGGTAATACCATAAGAGTGGGGACAGCAGAACAAAGGAATACAAAAGGGACAATGCTGTCCTCACATTTGAATCCTTTGTATTTTTGTGTTCTCACATTTTTTCAAGCGCTAAGTCAATGGAGAGTGTTAAGTTAGAGGGACAAAGGAAAGTCTTCACATAGATAGCAATAAATTGATAGATGTACATGTATGTAGGCCTACATTATTACATAATATACAGGTTAAGTCATATACCATGTACACGTAGGCTACATGTACATTTGGACAAGGGAAAAGCACTTGAAAATATCACTTTCTGTCTCTGCATTTAAAACATAAAGCAAACAAATCCCATGTGCATTTGTATTTTTTTAAAACATCTTAATGTTACAGATTCAGAGTCGTATAGGCCCTAAAAATAAACTTTTTTTTTTACTGTCAAACCTCTGTTGCAAAAGAAATTGGAACATTGTACAATATTAGGTATCGTATACAATAAAAATTATTGAAAGTTAAAAGTTGAAGAAATTACAAGGTAGGCCTGTAGTAGCTTAAAGGTTGGGTCATAGATTAGCTTTTCAATGTAATGCTGATTTAAAGGCAAATTATAAAAATGCACAATAAAAATTTAAAATTTGGCTGAAAAGTCAGCTGAGTACTGAGTCTTGAACTTACTGACAAAACAGGAAAAACTGTCTCACAAGATAGTTGAAAACATCCATGTTTAGCAAGGTGACAGCGGTACATGTACAACATCTCTGGCTGCAGCATTTGTGAACGGACACCAACCCTCAGATTAAAACATTTAAGGGATATGGTAAATAATCCAAACAATTTTACTTCGAAGGGAATTCTTTCTCAAAATAGTTTATACATTTAGTATCAACAGCTACAGTGCTTCTCACAAAGTAAGTTTTTATGGTAATTAATGTTTGGATTATTTACCAATCTATGACCCTACGTACATGTAGGCGGTATGTACATGTACCTTTAGGGAGTCCTACAATGTATAGATGTCCTTTCATTCAAGAACTCCACTGCTATGTGTGCATGCAGCATGTAAACTACATGTATACTGTGTACAGTACATCCACATGTACATTGTATGCACAAACACATTGCACCATGCATGACAGGATGTAGTCACTACTCAAGGATATGACCCTGATTTATACAATAATTGTAGATATTATTTCTTGCATCACCTGATACACACCTATGTATGACTATTGATGTGTAGTACAGAAACTTGAATATGAATCCTGTGTACATGTATGAAGGCCTACTTATACATGTACCTGTACCCTGTAGGCCTACATGCCTGACCTTGAAGACTATGGATGTGTTCATACTACATTTTTGTACATGCACTGAGCCTGTACTGATGTTAAGCAAACAATTTATTGTATTGGCTGTTGTGATGAATTCTTCAACTGTGCAATTAAAGTGAGTGGGCTGAAAGGGAAATTTACCTTTCTCTTCCAGTTTTGCCAACGTATATTGCGCATGTAAGCAAGTTGAAGGAACTAAATATAAAAAAAGGTCCACGCATAAACAAACTAAACTGGGTGCTTTTGAAAGTATAAAAAGGGCACGCATGTTTCAGGTAGCTAGATATTGCTTGCATTGTCCTTTTCTTTGTGTTGACCTTTTCTGCTGTATCAGGAAGTTAAAATACATGTAAGTTCCTGTCTGTGTAGTTGTTACTTGCTATTCAGTTGACTTTTCCTGTTAGTGGTTTAGTACCGGCAAAGGAAAGCTCTCTCACTACAATTCTTCTTGTATCATTTCTCAACCTTTTTGTTACCTTGCAAATGGCTTTTTCGTGCGGGCTTTTACAAGTACACATGCCCCATTAATACTTCTTTTATGGTGGAACATCAAATTGTTGAACTGAGGAAAAAAGTAACACAGCGCCCATGAGTGCGTTTCAGAGATTTGCCAAAGCTAGGGCTTCACAGTCTAACAGTGGAACACGGCTTCTCGCCATAAGAGTAAGTATATCATGTGTGTACACTGAGTATGGTCATGCTTGGTGGAAGATTGACATTCCTTGAGTACAAGTTCATTTTATGATGTATGGTAGTATGTAAACTGTAATACATTAATGTAAATGTTATGACAGTCTTCTGTTGTTGAAAAAGTCCCACAATTATGTACAACACTAGTGTACAGTACATGCATTGTACATAACTTGTATTCAGAAGAAGAAGAACCCCCACACCAGTAACAATCTTGAATGGTAAAGAAGTTGTAACACACATTTCTGTACATAAACCACACATGTGCATCATTTGTTCTTGGAAAATAACAGTCAAATTTCCATCTTCAAGAGTTTAATAAAAAACACAAGGCAATAAACCAGTGATAGTATGTGACACTAAAATCCTGATATTAATGTCTCTTTTATATAAATTTGTTGCTTGTAATATTCATGTAATGCTGATAAATCTACAATCATGCATGGTAAGTAGGGGAAAACAATATTTTTGTACAATAAACATTACATTGTACATGAAAATTGTATCATACAGGTATTGTCTGTTCATTATTTGTTTGTTTGTTTGTTTTTTGGGGTGTTTATTGAAATGTTTGTTAGTAGGGTTTTTTGCCCGTGTGAAGCACTGTATACTCAGTACTTTCCCGAGTCCTGTGAAAAAAAATCCATAGGCATATCACTCAGATGGGATTCAAACCCACGACCTTTGCCATGCTAGAGCAGATGTCTTACCACCAGACCACCTATATCTAGCTAGCCTGGTGGCTGCAGTTCAAATCCTATATATTTAGCATGTTTTACATGTAAATTTTTTGTTGAGGATAAAGAATATCATTTGTTTTTTGGTTTTTGTTTTGTTGTTTTCCCTCGTTACACCAATTATGTTTATTTTAAAGCACTCTATACTCAGTACTTCCCTGAGGCCTGTGAAAAAAAGCCCATGCATATCACTCGGTTGGGATTTGAACCCATGACCTTTGCCAAGTAAGAGTAAATATCTGGATATTAATTGTCTGGATAGTTGGTACTGGTGCCAATGTTCAATCCTACATTGTGCCCATCACAAACATCTCTGAACATTGTATTATTTCATTATTGACTCACTTTTGTGTTGTATTTTTGTCTCAACAGTCACTGGCAGCTTCAGATGGAGGTAAGTTGTTCTCATTGCCACATGCACATTGTACTACAGTCAAATTTTTAACATGCAACATTAGTAAATAATACATTTGTTTGTTTGATGTGAAGCAAGCATTAGACAAACAGTTTAAGGGAAAAGTAATGGGGTTTTTTTCCAGTTCAACTTGTTAAATTAAAATTGCTCTTTCGGAATATGCAAAGGTGCATGGCCGTTCAAAGATTGTGTAATATTTTGTGATAAATGGTGTATGTAATGTTCTTGACTTATAACATGTATAAGTTCATCATAAATGTTCATCAATGTTCAAGTATGTTTTCCAAAATCGAAAAGGTATGTTTTTAATTCTTAGATTAGATATCTCTCACAATAAAACACTAATAGGAAGTCTAGGAGTTTCTATGCACTAAACATAAAGCACATTAGCAGCTTGCATAACTATTTCTTTATACCCATTCTTTGGGGTCTTTCAATAGAACTGGATTCACCAGAAGCAGACGTATCAGTCAAGAGTGACGGAAACCGGTCAAATCCAAACCTACTTCAGATTAGTGATGGACAAGAGGTTGGTCGGGTTTCAAGTTGGGCTGTCAGCTTTGAGCGTCTGTTGCAGGATGAGCTTGGTCTTGACTGTTTCACGGTAAATTATGCAAAGGATATGAAACTCTATTATAACACCTTTTAGCCCAGTGGTTGAAGAAGCCCTTGAAGGGGGCAAACTGTTTCTGATATGTCCTTGGATGGGTGTGGGTGTGTGTGAGCGCGTCTACCCATTGAAACCGAGGACTTAAACAAAAAGGGATCCGGGTGTTTGACAGAGCGAGGACGTCCTTGCTTCACTTTTGTGTACAAAAGTAATGGGGACAATGCTAAAAAAAACTAAGTCCAAACAATTGGAGAACAAAGTCCTCGATTTACGGGATTTACAGACAGAAGGACTTGGCATTATCAACGCCAAACTTGGTGTGTGGATTGGTCTTTGGATCTCCCAGTAGCCTATTGTTATGGACCTCCTTGGTCAAATGTCAATGTCATTATGGCTAAAACAAGAGAAAAATTGTCGGAGCAATAACTCAAGAATGACTTGGCATATCAACTCAAAAAATTTGATGTGTGGACTGGATTGGTCTTGGGATCCCCCAGAAGCCTATCATTTTAGACCACCTAGGTCAAATGTCAAGAAACGGACCGGCTTGCGGGGATTTTGTGTTTACCAAACACAACTTTTCTTGTTTTTCAACAGTCAGTTACATTTCTGCCAATTTGATGAGCAGTAGGGAAATTGATTTATAATTGTTTTATTCAGAATATATTTAAAAGATTATAATTGTTTGTTCTCCTTCACTTTCCCTTTACATTTTTATAATAATAGAAATTTCTCAAGAGGGAATTCAGTGAAGAAAACATAATGTTTTGGATTGCTTGTGAGACAATGAGTAAGATGACAAGTAAAGCGGAGGTAAGTATTTTGTCTCTGTCCCTAAAAAGAAATATTTACTTCAACTGTCCATAGTAATTTTTTCCCTACAGTGGTGATAGTTTGTCAAAAATTTAAACAAAAGGAATGACATTAACAAAAGCAGAAGTCTTAATGCAGCCTTTTGCCAGTGTAAAAGCTTGTACAGAACCGGAGTAGGGTGTTTATTCCACTAGGGTTAATGACATACTTGAAGCATCATCTTGCTGACGTCTTGTTGATGTTTTAGTCATTTGGCTAGTCTCTTTATAATTTTTTTTTTATAAATGCAGTTTTTTTTCATTTGGCTGTTTACTACATGATGGGAATCGACCATTGTAAACTGTCATGTTTTGTTATTATTTGTCAACTGTGTTGAGATCTTTCTGTTTGTGTCTGTTTGCATGCAGTTAAAGCGTATGGCTGATCACATCTACAGTAAACACCTGGCTGATGAAGCCTCCATGCCAGTCAATTTAGACAGCAGCTGTCGATTGAAGGTAGTTCAAGCCCTCAAAAGTCCAACACCAGAGATGTTTAAAGTTCAGCAGCAACAGGTGAGTGATTCTACATGCATAAATACATTGTGCCTGTTCTAAACACTAGTATTTTGTAAGAATAACATAAACATTTGACGTGATTAAATAGTGTTTCATCAGAAAGAAAAAACTTGTATAGTACCAGCCTTTCAAGATTGTTTGTGGTGTTCAGGGTGTTCATGCTTTTTCAACATTTATACCAAAATGGGTTAACATATAAAGTATATGACCAGAAATTATACTACTTTTGTATTGATCATTAACAGATCTTCAAACTGATGAAATATGACAGTTACTCTCGCTTTCTGAAGAGCAAAGTTTATCAAGACTGTCTCTTGGCTGAAATGGCAGGAAACCCTCTCCCCATATCTATCAGCCGTGAACGGAGTGATGAAACTTCCACAGGAAGTGTTAGCAGTGTTGACGACACCTCTGAAGATAGTAAGAAAGGGGCACAACAAGGTCAAAAGGGAAGTAAGAAAAAGGTGAGACAATCTATGGGTGCTGAGGAATGCTTTCCATCTTAGATGACTTCCATCTCCCCCTCATGCTTTCTCTCTCACATTCTGACATGGATTGACGTGTGCTCTATCATGTCTATTGAAAATCATATCTCTCACTTTCTGACATAGAATGATGTATGCTCTGTTCAACATATTGAAAATCCTATCTTATTTACTACCCCAAGTGCCTGGCAAACTGGTGATCATTCATATTCATAGTGATTGTTTTGCATGCAGTTTGTTGTTGTTAGATATGTACATGTACTACTTTTCTTAGCCATGTAATTTGTAGCATTCTTCTTGGACATGTTGGATAGATGTGCATGACTGACTGCATTGTTTCTCTCATGTGTAGTGATCTTTGCATTATGTAGTAAGTACATGTACATCTACAGCGTTTCATGGGCACATTGCAATTATCTTTAAAACATTAATTTTATTCTATTCCACTTGAAAACTAAAATGGAAAAATGTACCTTTCAAATGTTACATTTTTTAAAGGGCAGTTTACTATCCAAATGAAATACAGGAACAAAATAGGTAAAATATTTCACTTAAAAGTATTTGTACCAAAAATTATGGGAACATACATCTTTCTTTGTCAATATTAACTGTCAGCATTTACCATGGTGTTGTCTAAAGAAATAATGGTTTATCTAACAGGTCTAACAAGCTGAATTCTTTACTTCTTCATTGTTGTGTAAAGGTAGATAGATATGCACGAGTGACTGCATAGACCCCTTGCATATTGCGCAACGCTGCTGTTATGCTTAGGTCACGCCCACATTTTTATGCACCAACTACATGTACATTTACATGTATCGTTCGATGAGGTGCTTCCTTTTGCGTCAGAGAGGACGCTGTCTGAGAGTGTGATGTCATATGCAAGGGGTCTTTTTTTTTACTCATGTGTAGTAATCTTTGCATTTGCACATTGCACTCATCTTTAAAACATTCATTTTATTCTATTCCACTTAAAAACTCAAATGGAAAAATTTACGCTTCAAATGTTACATGTTTAAAAGAGTAGTTTAGGAACACTTCTTTGTCAACATTAACTGTCGGCATTTACCATTATGGTGTTGATTAAAGAAATAATGGTATCTAACATGTCTAACAAGCTGAAGTCTTTACTTATTCATTGTGGTGTAATGGTAGATAGATAAAGAAAGTGCACAGACATTAACAAAATGTAACTGCTAATCTAAGAAGTGGTTTGTACATTAGATGAGCAGTAATTTCTTCCTGTGGCTTGTGAGCTGGTAAAAATCTAAGCATATTTATTGTATTTTTATGCAAACTCAATTCTTTATCAAACCGAAACAGAAGGTGTAGTTCTCTTCCGTGATACATTCTGGAGCAAAGATTTGATAAATTATTGGTTTTAGACTGAGCAAATTTGTACTAATCCTGAAGGTTTTTAAAAATACACCAGCCTGTGGAATTGTTTATGAAATTATGCAGTTCAAGTCTGTGGAAAAAACACGGAATAACTGTTCATGTACTTAAGTGGTTTTTATGTACCATTTTATTATACATGTATATATACCCTTTCAATGTAAAACGGAGTATATTTACATGTACTAGCGATTGGCTATCAGATACATTTGAGTTTTAACAGAAACCTTATTCTTAAAAAAAAACTAGCTAGGTTAGTAAAAATGATGAACTTAAAATAAAGAAACCCACAACAAAAACCTTAATTTGTTTATCCCCTCTTGAAAAAATTTTCAAGCATAGATACTTGAAAATGGGTTGTTGAAAATTATGTGTAGATCATAAAGAAAAGTGTTCTCAAAAAGAAGATAATTCTAATTACATTTCCTGTGAATTTGTTAATTGTTTGTGTCATTTCTACTTTTGTGTCATACAATAATAGCAGATACTTTTAAATGGAATTCTAGGGGTACAAAGCAAAACCAGTAATGAATAAAGAAGTATCTGTCTATCTACTGGAAAGGAAATTGCTTTTTAAGCTAACATTGATGTACAGCTGCTTTTGACCCCTTACACTGATGTCAGACATGGCTACTGTCTGGCGCTATGGTCTAGTCATTTTGGAAGTCCAATTTTATGTAAAGATATGGTGAGGATATAAAAACGAAAAATGCGCACTTACAGAATAACTCAAAGCTAAAGTGACTCCCAAAAGTAATGATTGATTGTGGTGATGACAGGTGAATTGGGTGGTAGACAGTGTTGCCATGGTTTTCAAGCACTTGCATTGTTACTAATACTTCAACATGCCTCATACAAGTGTACCTCATGAAGAAGTCATTTTAGTCCAGCTTTATGGTACTTTATTACTTAACAGATAATGCCAATCTTTCAGCAGGAACATTTAAAGTACATGAATGGAATGTACATTGAACTTGTGTTGTTGTCTATTGTTTTCAGCATTTGGGTCTGCGATTGTCCTCGTCAAAATTTTACGCTTGATGATCATCCTGCCCACTGCCCAGATCAACACAATTATAAACATTATTTTATTTGGTAAATTTACTTTTAGTGAAAATGTTATAAAGCTAGTATGTCAAAATAAGCACATTGTTGAGATTGCCGGGTGATTGTTTATAATTTTGCTCAGCTATACTTACATCTGTTTCGTAGAAGGGAGCCATCGTACACAGTTTCTTGTGAATCATTTCAACAATTAATACATGTAATAACATGCATTTTCCTTGCCTTTTACTTTGGTTTTTCCATTTCATTATTATAGTGATCTTCCTAAACAGGTGAAATCCTTTAAACATGTTAAAATTTCACGCAATGGACTTTGACATTTTGATTGTGAACAAGGTATATTTTTGGTCTTGTCATTTTTCTTATTGTATGATTGAAACATTGTACAGCATGAAGCGTGTCACTGACAGGCACTATTAAGTAATAAATGTAAAAATGTCCAGCTACCTGTATAAATCCAGATTTTAATTAGACATGTTCGTACAAAAAAGTACTCTCTTGTACTCTCTTAAAATTTATCGTGAATTGTATTTTTCATTTATTGTCCTAGCATAGGTGGCGTTTGTTTTGCTTAAAATAATTTGATGTAAAGGACATGTAGGTACATACATGCGCGTGTACAGTTGTAAATGAAGTAAGATTTTTAACGTGAGATTAGGTTTTGATAATTTAACAATACCTTCCTCAACACATTATATGATATTTGAATAATGTCAAAATAAGCAAATATCAAGATAAATAGTTGTGAATTTCTTGAATTTTTAATTATCCTTCATGCAAGTAATGTCTTGTTGATTTTGCAATTAGTCTGTGTGTGTGTGTGTGTGCACATTAAATGTTTTTTCTGTATGGACTGTGCATGGTAACTGCATGTAATAAGTGGCAGTCTGAGGTCTTCTTTCTCTATACTCATGTACCTTAGTTGTGTGTGTTTATTTTACCACAAATTGTTTATGGAATAAAACATTTGTTTGTGTGACACTTCCTGTCTGTTTTCAGTATTTTATGGTATGTATTTTAGGCTTTTTTAAATTCATTATGCATTAGCTAAATTCACTGAGTCTGTCTTGTAAAATGCCTGTTTTTGTTTTTAATTTATTTATTATTACTTTTATTTGTTTACTTACCCGTACTACTGACTTGTTTTTACTTTGTTGCTATGTCTTTGTTTTTACTCTCATTCACCTTGTATAATGTTTCATATCCAAGAATCCTTGCACCCTTCCAATATCCTTTGTCTACACCCTCATCTATCCACCAAGACTGAATTACATTTGAACGTGTAGAATAATTTATGGCCTTCAATATCCTACAGAAATTTCAGCCTCTCTACAATGCATGTACCTACACACTCTCTCTCTTTTTACTTTCTCTTCTGTATGTCTTCATTCTGGTACTGTCTTTTTATTCAGTCATTTTAGTTTTGTCTTCCTTGTTTTACCGTTCTTGTTTAGGGTGTGTGTGTGTGTGTGCCCTTACACACGCCAACTTATGGGGTATTTTTAACAATAGAACAATGCTACCCCACAAGGTTTTCTTTGTTCAAGTGGTACCCCACAGAGGATTTCTTCAGAAAAGGGAATAATAGAACAACAATGGAAGTACCCCGTAACTGCCATATGTAAGGGTGTGTGTGTGTGTCTTAGAATAATATATTGGAAGCTAAGCAAATAAACAGCATCAATGTGTCAAACAGTACCTGATGTTTCAGTCAAATCTGTGAATTTTCATGAAGCTATAATCTATGCAGTATCTTGCAATAGGTCTGATAGTGTTGAGTATGACAAAATCACCTTCAAGCTTCTGTTGAACCACTTCATGAATATTGATGCAAAATAAAATAACCTTGAACTTTGTACCGAGTCCATTAAGCACAGTATGTACATTGTTATGTCGAGATACTGCTCTTTAATTCTATTGGTTGGTCTTCAAGGAAACTGTAAGGGTCCTAGTTCCTGAAACTGAAACCTATGGCAAATAGTTTAACTTGTTACGTTGAAGTAATAGCTCCAAGTATTAGGTGGTGGTACTGCCAAAAGATCGTTATCATGGGGATTTCCTGTCATTTAAGGAAGTTGTGTATTGCAATATTTGTCATCTGACAGAAACCCTTCTGGTTTCACTATCACTTTTGGGAGAGTTCACTTTGTCGACTTCAAAGTCCAGGAAATGCTTCATTCAATCATTGGTTAGCTTTGTATAAGGTGTAAGCCAATTAATATCTTAAACAATGCTCCAGACCCATTTCGGTAGGGTATAACTGTTCAAGAGTTATGCTGACCTCTTTACATGCAGGAAATGCTCCAGATAACCACTGGCCATATGAACTTACAAAGCTGTATTCAGTTTATGTATAGGGATCACTCCAGATGCGCATTGGTTCATGACGTAAAACAGACTTATCAGTTTATGTAGGAAATGCTCCAGATTGCAATTGGTTAAAGGTAAATTGGTATGCTAAACTGGATGAAGTTAAGAGGTTCACTTTAGAGCTTTGAGTAAAATTTGGCAAACTTAATATGGTTGGGCTGTGTACAGTTTTAAGTACTATCTATTAGTGAGTACTTTTGCATGTAAAGTAAGTTCTGTTTTTGTATTTGCTGATAGTTCTTTAACACCAATACCCCAAGTCCATTATTGTCTGGGAAAGTATTGATATTCTTGCGTACATGTAGCCTAGTTCAATCTATATTCGCAAAAACCCAAAATGTCCGCACCAGCTAGGTCTCACTGCAACAGTAAGCAGCATGCACACATTGACTGATCCAACTAAACTAGTTATGGCCCAATCTTCATTACCAACAAGTATACCAACAAGTTTGCCATAGCATGCAGCCAGGAAAGGGGTAAATACAAACAAAGCTTTTGACAGCAGTGAAGACACTGTGGACAAGCCCATCAGCTACATCTGGCAACTTCAACAAAGGGGGAGGTAAACACAAACTGAAGCTACAACTGCAAGTTTAACAAACCACAAGAGGGTGGCAAACACAAATTAAAGCTTGCAACAGAAGGGAGCGCATTGTGGACAAGCCCATCAGCTACATCTGGCAACTTCAACAAAGGGGGAGGCAAACACAAACTGAAGCTTGCAACAGAAGGGAGCACATTGTGGGCAAGCACATCAACTACAACTGCAAGTTTAACAAACCACAAGAGAGAGGCAAACACAAATTGAAGCTTGCAGCAGAAAGTACTACTTGACCCAGATGCAAAATGTCAAACAATGTTTATCTACTACTAGTACAAGTAACCATAAGTTTTCTTACAGCAAGGCAGTTCAGGGAAGCGGACATGATGATACTTATCGGGCCCTTGAACAGCTACACATGTATTCACAAGGCAACATTAGCCAATAATTGTGCTGCTCATTTTAACCTTTCTATTGCATTAACATGATTGTAAATGTATCACAAGCTTATTTACTTTATATTTACAGTATCAACTATGGAAGACAGTAAAGTCATACAGTTTAGAAGTAAATGAAGCAAGCCCTGACAAGAAGCGTAAATCATTGCTACCATGGATAAATCGAGGTAAAAACCAAAGCAGCTGAAAAAGTATTATCTAATAAAAGAAAGATTTCTAGCATACAAAATGTTCCTGTTGTATTTAAGTATGTACATGTATTACATGTAGGAATATGTGGTCAGTTACTTAACCAGCCAACTTACTTACATTTCAATTCTATCATCAGAGATGTTAACAATGTGCAGTGTACAATCAAAACATTACCTGATTTGACCTCACTTCCTATCCAAACCGGCAGTTAATGATTGTATGTTCATAATTATGTATTTTAGTTGATTTAACTTTTAATAGATCAAATAACCTTTTTAATTACCATCATGCCGAACACATAGTTTTTGTTACGACAAAAACTTTCGTCTTGTTGGTTTGTTTTTTAAACTTGGAGGGTCCTGGGCAGTTAACATAATTCATGAAAAGTATCGCTTCTGTTACCATATTTGTGTTATTTATTCCAGCTAAGGTGACAAGGAAAGTAAGCAAAGATGTGGATACAGCTAAAGAATCAGGTATTTAGTCATGACTCAGGGATGTTTGTGCTATTGATTTGAACTGGTATGTACAATGTATTCAGTACTCTGGGTAGGTCCTAAAAGCACCAGGCTTGTGTTCTGGGACTTTATCTGAAGACTCATTTATCGTTTTTATCATGTTTATTATACAAGAAAGTTTTGTGTCCTATAAACATTTTTTGATACTTTGTTTTGTTTTGAAAATACATTTTATTTTGTTTTAACATGTTTCCATGAGAAGACACAAAAGGAAAAACATCAGTAGGTGATGGAAATCTGACAACAGTCTCAAGCACGAATGGAAAGGTACAGTTACCTTCATGTTTTATTCATTTTCTTTATCTGTTTTCCATTTTCCTTACTCAAGCTTTCATGATTGTACACTTGACTTTTAATTGATTTATGAAGGGTCTGCATTACTGTTGATTGAGAAAGGATAACAATATTTCATATTTCATGATCAGATTATTGTCATGGTTACTGATAAAGATATGACACTTTGGGGCTTAAATTGCTGGTCTTAATTGTTTCTACTATTTTTTTTTATTCTTCTGTTAATTAAATTTGCTCTATTTAGAAGTATGTGTAACAGGTTTGAGTGCAGTTTAATGCACTCTGTGCTGAGACATAATAAATTTTACAAGGGACATGCTGATATGTATTGTTAAAGTTAGAGAAGTTGTTTATTCTTATCCAGACTACTTTGAAGGGAGAGGCGATTTACAAGCTGTATTTTAACAATATTTGAGAATGTATAGTAATCTCAAATAAAAGAAAATGGAAAATTGAAAACCCGGCGGGTCTCGACAAAGTAACCTTAAAAGTAAATTCTAATCAGATATAAATAGTTTTAAAACAATGAAATAATGGCCTATCTGTAATGTGGGTGGACGTGATGGTGAGTACGCATGGACAAACTCCAGGAATTGATGATGAACTGGGATGATGACTAATGAAGAACTTGAAGAAAATCGGGGACGTTGAAGAAGAAGATATGGGGCTTGAAGTGATGTGGAAACAGTTCCTTGTCCTTGATCAGAGGACAGGATTACTGTTTCCAGTACAACTAGTTAAATGAGGAAGAATGCAGTTGATGATTTGAACTTTGAAGTCGCGCTGTCCTGCTGGCTCTCTTGAAAAGAATTGGCCTAGAGCAGGACAGGGGATGAAGTATAAATATTAATATGGTGTAAAAGCTGGGTTGGCGCAATCCAATGCAGATATCCCGACAGAGGCAAAGTGTATAAACTGAAGAAACTTGGAGGGTTAAATCTTACAACTTTCCTCTGTCGGAGTCCAGTGGCCAAGTCTAAAATTAATCTAATGCCATTAAATAATTATGAACTATACTAAAATTAAATACATAGGGTACGTTCAGACGAGGAGTTAAACTAGCCCTTAATCCAAAAGTGCTAAAATAACCCTCCGTTGGAACGCAAAAATCCGGTCCGCGAGGGTCAATTTGACCCAGAGAACTGGGCTAAACTAAACCTAAAAAAATGTTGGATTAGCGTAACTTAGCCCAGGTTTTACGACCAACCCCCCGCTGCGAGGCCCAATAAACCATCGTTGGAACGCAACTGACCTGCTACATCCGGTCTATTTTATTCCATGTGACCTCTCCACAGAAGGTTACGTCATCATAACAACAACGCGCGTAGACGACCACAAGTAATGCCCAGCTGATACATGTACATGTATAAGATGGACCGGAAGAGTGGTCAGTCTGGGTCAGCTATGCCTGACCTGATAATCAACGTGTGGGTCAGTTTAACCCGTGCGGACAGGACTAACTCTACTCGTGTGAACGCAAGCCCAATTTGGAATAAGTCATTTTTATCTTTTGGACACCCGCGGTGCTCGGATTAAGGGTTAGTTTAACTCCTTGTCTGAACATACCCTTATTACAAAAACCTATGTTTGCACTGGTCAGTGAAGTCTCCTAATGGGTGAGAAAATGTCACACCTTCTACCCAGACCAGTCCCCACAGCAGTCAAGGATTAAAGCCAATTAAGTAACACTCCTTGTACAGTGAGGTCGTTCAGACACAGTACAGTGTTGTACTAAAGTCGGTTTAACTCATAGTTCAACCCGATCGAGTTCAACTCTGTGTGTCTGAACGGTTCTAAAGTTAGACCGAATCGGGTTTAACCCGGAAAAGTTAGACCGTCGAGCTGGGGGGTTTATCTTTAGACCGCTTCGGGTTTATCTTTTAACATTGTGTGTGGACAGAATAAAAAAGACCACATCCGGTTTAACTCACAACAGCGTGCTGGTATACGGTCAGCAGGCACTCGGCAGCAGTATCTCGGCTCGCGGTTTCCGTGAATAAACCAGATGTTGAGTAATGGGGTCGCATCTGCTTTGACCTCTTAAAACTGAAGATAAACTGTATCGGGTTTAACTCCGTGCTGTCTGAACGCAAGGGGAACAATTTTTTACGACCGCCCCCCTGCTGCTCGTAAAGTTAAACCGGTTGATAAATGCACATAACTAAAATCAATGAAACTTATAATACAAAACTATTCTTTGTCTCTTGCCTAGAAATAAAGTAGAGCACTGTATCTTTCTCAACAGTATAAATGCAAATATTAAAGCTGTTAAGCAACATTAAATAAATCAAGTTCAGAGCAAAATGATACTGAGACAAAATGTAATGTACATTTTGTAAGCATACAAAAGTTAAAAGAGCATGGAAAGCAACAAGTCAACCATTATCAATTCAAAATAAGAGCATTTAAAAAGGGAACTTCAATAATCAAATCCTAAAACACTATCCTCACACAGTAGAAAATAAGCAGTGTTCGTTCAAATCAAATGTTAAGTGACACTCTGATCTTCACTTTAACTACTAAGCCTAGGTTCACAAGAATGGAAAAGGTAAAATCAAAACTCACCTAGAGCAGGACAGGGGATTAAGTATAAATATAAATATTAATATGGTGTAAAAGCTGGGTTGGCACAATCCAATGCAGATATCCCGACAGAGGCAAAGTGTATAAACTGAAGAAACTTAAAGTGCCCAAACATTTTCTTGGGGATGGTCACTGACCTCTGGACATCTCTTCCTCAATGCGCCATGATTGGTTGCATAGGCTGCTACCACTCACCCACTCAATACACACCACCAGGCAACCACCCACCCCTAGACTCGCCCTAGTCCGAGGTGGACTAGGTAAACTAGGAGTTTACAAAAAAAAGGGGCCTACAATTTCATCCCATTACATATGTATTTACATATTTTAATGACATTTGTAACTTCCACAATTGAATCTTTGTTAATAATACAAACCATCATATAATGGATGTATAAATTGAACAATATGGGGAAGAATAATAATAATTTGCAGTTCTCATATAGCGCTTTATCACACTCGATGAGCGTATCATCAAATTTGTATTCTATTTTGTTGTTGCCAGGCTATACCCGTTGAGGGTACGTGTCGTCTTGTTTTCCCAAACAATGATGTGGTAGTGCTACCAGCAAGAGCAGGCTTTACTGTGCGAGACATACTATCCCCTCATCTTCAAGTACGACAACTCAATTTTCAGTCAGTTGAGGCTTTCCTTACAGATTCCAAAGAGGTTAGTGATTAGTGCTATTTAAGCCACGTGTTTAATCTGTATTACCAAGACTGTAGGCTCAAACAATTAGTCAAATATATGAAGATGATTTTATATATTGATTGAGATTGTTGCTTTTTGATGAAAACTGATTAATTTTTTATTTAGCAATCACTACTTTCTTTTATACATGATATACATATGTAGTGATTGACCAAGGTATCACTATTTCTAGAAGTTGGTAAACTTTAATGGAAATATTATAATTTTAGTGTACATGTATTTGGTATTTAACAACTTTATGACTTTCCCATCATTTTTAACAGTCTTATCCCAAAGGAAGGAAAAAGGTATAATGGTATTTTTGTATGTAATATTTTCTTTACCGGATGCTTGGTGGCATGCTTATCAAAGGCATTTTTTGTCTTTCATAATATATTAAGTAACAGTGTTATAAGTGGATGTTTTTACACAGTAAACGTAAATTCAATGACAAGTTTTTAGTGCTGATAACTTTCAAAGAAATATTATTTGAGGTCGAACAGGCTACATGAACAAGTTGCTGCACCTTGCATATTGTTCCTTTATCATTTTATTTGTTTACACATTGCTGCATGCTTCATTGTTTTCTGTTTCTTTGTGTTCCTTGCTTGCTTTTTAAGTTGCAATCTGCTTGCTTTTGTTTTATGAAATGAACATAAATGAAATATTGGTACATATTTGTTTGGTGAAATCACGCAATGGATATAAATATGGCAGTGATAAATATTGGTTACAGCATGATTTGAAAACGAGTACATTTAGTTAAGAGGTTGCTTTACAATGAATCATTTCACATACAGTGTACAGACTCAACTTGTTTGTGAAAGTCCATCTGTAAATAAAATTTGAAAAATTAGCATGAAAAAATGACTTGTGACAAATTGCTTGTGGAAAACAATATACACTTTTGTAAAAGAATTGTTTCGTTGATGTTATGAGTAAATGATTTCAATTTGGTCTGCTGTTGATTTGATGAATGACAGTTGACATTGTAGAAAAAAAACCTGTAGCCTCTGTATTAAAATAGAACAGCACTAGCCTTTCCAATTGTTCCTCACATTTGACATTGTACAGCTATGATTATTACAATCAGGTATTTAATTTGAGACAGTAGTAGATTCATGAATATCAAGCACATATCCATTTTTCCAGATGGCATTGCATGTAAGCCATGCTGACAATAAGAATGCACTGATGGACATAGTCTCCTGTCATTACCCAAATAACCTGTATCTTCCTACTAGTAATGAAACACAATATTTTCTTGTAACAAAATGCCTCTTATTTTGAAACTAATATGTTTATACTGCCATTGTAATATCATATCATTGACGTTTTAGTCAGTCAGTGTGACAGGAATGTATGCCTATACTGAAAGGAAAATAATTCACGTACAAAATCATCTTCACCACTGTTTATGAAGTACATCCTTATGGGTTTACAATTTGCCACATTACCATACAAGTATCAGGTAGATTATAAAGGCGTTATTTAGTGCAGTTTTGTTTTTGTTTGTTCTGTTGACAGATTGTTGATTTTAAGCAAGACATGAGTGGCATGGCAGGTGCTGAAATAGTTGTTGAGCAACGAGTAGTTTTCAAGTAAGTTTGTACACATTAAATAATTCCAAAATTAAAATTTGCAGAAACAAACATGGGGTTGTGCATTCATTTTCCTAAACAATTAATGTGAACTTGTGACTGCCATTTACACGTATCCATTTCTACCAACTTCAATCCAAATTAAGAATTTCAGTCCAATCGGAACTATGGTGAAGGTGACCACAATTATCAGTGATGGCTTTTGTTTTCTATTTTCTGTATGTATTTTTCACCACCTGTAAAAAGAACAGATGTAAACACACTTTCCAGGACTAAAAATAGAACACTATACCCAGTCTTCCAGGTCACAGAACTATAAACCACAGTGTGGGGGCAAATCTCTTGTGTGCCCACGTAGTGTTTTCAGGTACAAAGCAAAATTTGAACAGTAAAGTAAGAGCTTTAATCTTTGGAAAACACTCCCACAACATTATGCATATTGCAAGGAGCTGTAATAAAGGACTTAGAGTAGAGTATGATAAAACTAATAAGGTAGCCTTACACTTTGTGCCCAACTGATTAATTTCTGCTCTGTTTTACAAAACTAAAACTAACTGGTTTTGTTAATGGATTCATTTTCACTTAAAGGATTGAGCTACCAAGTCACAGAGTAATTGGAGTCAAATCTAAACCCTGTAAGAAGCTGATTGAGGTTTTACGACCTGTTACCTATAAGTACAACCTTCAACTGGATGCTCTAGTTGTACATCTGGTAACTACTTTCTTTTACTTGGTGTACTGTAATGAAATAATTCATTGTCTAATATAATGTAACATGCATGTATCTTTTTCAGACAATATTAAATCAGTTGATTAGAATTTGAGATAAGTTGGGAAGATGTTTAAGTCACTTAATTTTCAAACATTATATACATAACAGGATTTTAAGCGGCTCAGCCATGTTTGGTTCTGAATCACACTTTTAAGTCACTCAGATGTTTCAAATGTAAAATATTACTAGAATGATACAAAAGCAAGGAAACTTGTCCTGGTTGACAGTCACATTGTAAAGACTTGTGTATTACCTGTGTTTATTCCCATGCCCCTTGTTATATAAATTATCCAATAATCAACTGTTAATTTGAAATTGAAATTATTGCTTAATAAATTTAAATGATGTGTTTTGGTGGGTTTTTTTCTCAGAGTAATTCCCCAGTACCTTTTGACTTGGATATAACAGTCGCATCTTTGGATGGTCAGAGGGTATTGATTGAGACTCTGGAGCAGTATGGTGGTGAGTAAAGGTCTACTTAGCTGTCAACATTGAGACACTAATCATAAACAGAAAACAGCTACTTGGAATACCAACCTTAGGTTTTTCATCGAGACGACAATGTACAGATATAAATATTCAAGCACTTGGAGATTGTTCCATAGCCTGATGATTTACATTTTGACACATGCAATGTCATAAGGAAAATTACCTTTCTGGCAAAATACTTTCTTTATCATGTATTACAAAATACTTTTGAAAATACATGTTGTAATTAACAATGATGCAGTTGCTTCATTTCATTCTCCTTGTTACAACCACAGAACAAAGTGTTCTAAATACTAATCTTTTATTTGCAGCTGGACATTACAACACCCAGGCAAGAGTGGACCCAAGTACAACAGATGCTGCTGCTCCTCCAATTCACAAGTCGGCATCTGCAGAGAGCTTCATTCAAAGCAGTCAAGCAAGAATATCACAGACTGTTCGTCTTCGACGGTTTTCAGAGGTGAGTTTATTGTTGATAATTATATGTTCAGTTGGTTGTTGATTGTGTTTGTTGGGGTGTTTGCTTGTTTGTTATTTTCTGATGGACATAGCCCATCAGATAAGAAGTTAACTCAAAGCAACTTTAAAAGGTTGTATGACCCTATCTGCAAATTTCCATAATATTTTAGACACTTTATTTCCAGAATGGTGCAAGTTTGAAGGAAGTAGGTTCAGCAGGTGAAGGAGGAGGTCAAGCTGTAACCTTGAGACCAAGTAACTCGGATACCTCGGTGTCCAGGAGACGTTCTCAGAACAGACAATACAGAATTACAAACCATGATGCTGAAGGTAAGGCAGATTGATGACTCACAACTCCTGACTTTTCAACAAAATGTTTATTAATACTAAATACTCTCTACAATCATAAAACACTATGAAAATGTTTTGTAAACAATGTTACACTCCACACAGCGCACCTGGGGGGTCCTTACACAAGTGGAAAATTTGTTCCCACAGAGTTTCATGTGCGGAGTGTACACCACAAGTGTACAATGCATATGTACCATTGATTACAGTAGTAATGGTCTGATGTTGGGATGTTGACCAATCTAAACATTTCCTCTAAATTTGTATGTGTTTTTACATATTTAACTTGAATAAGTGAACTTTGCATTTTTTATTCTATACTTGGAGATTTATCTTATGAATGTTAAAAATTGCAGTGTTTAAAAATTTGTATAATAGTGACTTTGTTTCTGACAAGAAAATTATTTACTTGCTGGGGATGATGAATAAATTGAACTGATTTGACACATTGAATTAACCAAAGGAAGAAGCCTGTTTTGTGTACAAAACCATGATTGTGCCTCTTGCTTAAAAAAACCTGTCATAACAATGGATGAAAAGGATAATTCTTTTGTTGATTTTTTCACTGTGTGTCTGGTGTGTACATGAATCCTAGAAAGATTTTAAGACTATTCTATTATTTTTTATTGTAAGTGTTATTAGTACCTTGTTAACTCTTGTAAATATTGTTATTGTACTGACATTTGTTATTGGGGTGTAGGTCAAATATTTTAAGCATCAGCATTCAACATGTTCAAGAATAATCCTTCTTTGCAGCAGTATCTCTGGTCATACCTTTAACTCATAGCCTAATATTGTTTATTTACAGAATTGTACACTATGCTGTCCAAGGCCCAACGCCGCAGGATGGATGACCAACGTGGTCTTACCATTCGGAACTTGGAACTTCCAGACTTCTTGAAGAAACCGAACAAAGAAACACAAAATCTTAGGTCCAAGAGTTCCCTTGGTGTTCCTTATCAGTTCAGTACACCAGAATTTCTACACAGTTATGAGTCTATACACTCTGCAGATAAAAAGCTGAGCTTCCAAGATAAGGCTGTGAGGTGTAAATCAACACCACCAACAACAAATCCAAATGACACTGGGTTTAGGGAAGGAATCATCCCATCACATTCACAAGCTGAGGAAGTGTTTGGCTGTAGAGGGCGCTACAGTGATATCACACCACAGACTTTTAATGAGTCAATGACGGCAATGGCTAGTGATGCATATGGCTATGATGAAAGTGATATAGACATGATGGGCAGTAATTATGGTTTTAATAATTCATCACTGTTTTACAATGGTAATGTGCAAACAAACCAGAGTGCTAAGTTAAGTCCACGAGCCTATCCAACTGATCCATTTGTTAACCAGTTGGCTGATGAAAGTACTAAAGCAAGAGGTTATTCTGTAGAAATCTATGATGCTAATGTGAATGAAGAACTATGTGCTGAACAAGTGTCTGATTTGGATCAAACATTAACTAAGTCAGTAGTAGAACAAGAATCGATCCTTCCTCCTCCTCCAGATGAGTTAGACCGGACTCTGCATCTTGAAGAAGCAAATTATTCTCCTCCACCATCTTTGGCAAAGGATGAACCAATTCAGAAGAGCGATTTCAGTGACTTGATGTTTTCCTTGCCAGATAGAATGGGCACCATTCAAGGAAGCACACTTCCAGGCCATTATACAGACTTGTCTCATCAACCACTAACGGACATTGATTCTGTTGACTTTAGTACCAACCCACCATCCCCTGGACCTCCTTCACCTTCCACTCATGATCTTGTCATGACACCAAATTTGGAAGAAAACATAAATGAGCTTTCTCAAGGGCCTTTTGGTAACATGTCGTACAAGTTCCAACAAGAGTCTACTGAATGTACTTCAGTATGTGAAAGACCAGACGTTATTGAGTCATTGCACAAACCAGAGAAGTTCAACCCTTACATACAACCATTCCTACAACAAAATACCTGTACAAATAGCCCTTTGCCATACAGTACCTTACAACATACATATGATCAGACATCAAGGCATGGTACTTCAGAAACGAGCGTCTCATGTTATGGCTCTGCTCAGCAAGGTACCCCACAGTATACCTCAGAACGTCCTACTTCCCAACAAAATGCTTCAAAATACACTATGTCACACATGAGTCATGGTGTTGATCAAGGCATCTCTCATCAACCAGTCCAGCAGACGCCTTCTCTGCAAAGCACATGCGACAAAACAATTTCCCAGGAAGATGTTTGTAACTCCAGCACCAGCCAAAGCAGAATGGTTGCAAACCATCACTGGAAGGATGGTAGTGGTGTACAGCAACCGAAAATTGATCGTGAAAAGTGGGAGAAGGTTGTCAAGGATGGGCGCACAATGCGTGCAACCTTTGTATAAAATGTCTGCAGCCTTTGAAGGAATTAGATTACTATGTATATTTTGCACAGCACTTAATAACACAACAAATGCAGGTTAGATTCTATTTTTGTACATAAACTTGACTTTTTCTTTTACAGTTTGTACCATTATTTATTAATATTTTGTTTCCAATAATTATAATATAACATGACATACAAGTACATTTCTCATTTATTCTAAAATTTAAGGAGTATGTTATTTTATGTCTAGCTTTTGTCATACCAAACACTATTCATGTACAAAAACCATGCACTGAATTGAAATTGGTGCTGATCACTTTATTAAAGCGTAGCACTTAAATTATTTAAAGTCTTGAGATAAAAAGGATTTTAAAAGGTTGTTTTTATCTAATATATTTATTACAAGGGGAATAACAAAAATGCCGCTTTGATGTTGACTTTGAATCATAACTTTCTTGAAAATTTCATTGTTACAAGTTTATTTGAAAAGATAACTACCAATTAGTGCTCTGACTCGGCTTTCACCAATTAGTTGAGTTGATACAGGTGTATGAACTTTTCATCTTAAAACACATGAAGGGCAAATTTGTTATCAAGATTTAGGGATGTTACCCATCCATATATCGATATATCGCTATATTTTTTAATTGTAGTACATGTACTGAGATAATGTAAACTTTTGAATCATTAAAACTAGGTTTGGTTACACAATTTAGCTATACTTTTTTTGTGAAGCTATAATGATAAATCCTTTCATTTATTCCGTGTAACCATGTATTTATTTATAAAGCCGAGTTCTGTGTAAAGAGAACACTTGAAATCTTTTAGTACAAAGAAAGATTTCATTTTTCACTTTTTATTTTTGTATTTTGTATTTTTATGTCACTTACTTTTATCGCCAGCCACTTTGATTAGACCACGGTGATCATGATGATTTATTTCATTATTTGAAGCTATATTTTTAAGAGAAACATTGGTATCAATATGATATCTTGAGAACAATTAAACAAACCCAGATTATTTGCTGGATATGGAAATTTGTATTCATGATATTTCTTCCACATTTCCCCCTAATTTCTTTGCATTCTCCCTTGTAAATTGTGTAGCAAGTCAATTGAACAGCTGGCAGTATTTGAAATCTGTAAACTAAGGATCTTCTAACTAACTGTGTGGTGGTGGTGGTGGTGGTGGTTGACTAATCTTTCATGTAGTTGAGGGTGCATAGACAGCATAATGTATTCAGTAAACCATGTCAAAAACTTGTTAAGTTTAATATCATGGTGTGGACAAGCAAATCGTATTCATTCAGAGTAATTCATAATCTAAATAATCAAGATTTATCTTAATAGTTGGCACACGCAAATTTGTTAGAAGAATACTACAGTATGCGCCTAAGTTCAAACCAAGACATGGATGGTTTCAGACCAGTTGAGATTGTGGCTTTACAGAGACTATTACTTATATTTATTGCTTCCATTCTAAGTTTGACCTGCAAGTGAAATTCGACCTGTGCAGATTAGATGCTAGTCATGTATTCAGTATTGCAGTGAAATAATAAAGAGAACAAAAATTTTTGTATTCTCATCCATTTTATAGAAATGACATATCAACATATGCAGTGTAAATAATAGGTACGGTATATCATTTGTAAATAAAAAGTTGTACAAACAAATAATTTTACAGCTAACATGGCTAACAGTTATTGTGGGAATGTCATTTTGTTTTAAACATATTTGGTATATGTGGATTTGAAAGATTACATGCATGTAAAATTGTTAACAGGTGTACATTTGTTTGATACCAACATTTAACTATGAGTTTCCATTCATTACATGTATAAGTTTTGTTTTTTATTGTGTGATTCAAATATTAAAACTATCGTGTACATTTTGAGGTCAATTTAAGACAAGTTCAACAGACATTAGATGATGGCTTGTGCAAGGTTGTGGAGCATGTGCATGTAAACTTCCAGTTTATATTGCAGATTTATGCGGTCAGATTTACCCTTGTTTTGCTGTAGGACTGCTGCGATAGATTTATATTAAAAACTTCATTCCCACCTTTACGACAATCTTCCCCAAAATTAGGCGAGTGAAGTTATATACATGTACATATAGTTGCGTGACTAAAGATTATAAAGAATGAGAACTCTAGAGTTCGTGTAAATAGCAAAAGAACAATATTTAAACATGAATTATAGTCAGTCTAATATAACCAGCCAATGTATTTAATTGTTTTTAAACCTTTAATCATACATATGTATATAAAGGAGTTGCTTGGTGTATGCTAGCTTGGGCTTTAAAGTTTATGAGACACATACAAGTGATATAGTATTTCAACAATTGGTGGAGAAAACGAATGACTTTAAGATCATTGTAATCCAGGTAGTCCATTTTAATATTAAGTGTCTTATTTTGATATGATGTAGTTTGATACATTTTTATGTTTAGTTTGTGTAAATCGCATTAAGGATCAAGGATTTCCTATAAATCGTTTACCACTCACCACTTTTACCAAATTATTCCACAGCATCATTCATGTCATTGCTTCAAGTAATCTCAACATGACTTTGGTAGTTAAAATTTCTTGTATAAGCCAAGTACAAACAAACAACAGTTAGTTAATATCAGGTGATCAAGTCGTATGATGTAGTTTAATAAATAATAGTTTATTTCGACAACATGACAAGAACAAATGGCCTGGTTGAATTTTAATTTTTAAACTGCAAAAATAAACCTTTATAACCAACATTTAAACATTGGGACACATAAATAGTATAGATTTTTCCCAGTCATTTTTGGCAAAAGAGCTGCCAATGTTACTACTATTTCATTTTGTGCAAAATTGAAAGATCTTCACATCAGACATTTGATTCCCCTTAATGTGTAAGCAATTGGTCGTTTACGTCATGTGATCCAAAAAGATAACCATTCAACTAACGATCCACTCAAACAGCATCCAAATTCACAGCATCCAAATTCACAGTCAGCTTTTTCGCAGAAATCTCAACTTGCACCTTCCCTGCTAAATTGAATGCCAGTTTCCCATGGCTTAAAAGAATAGCTTTTAAGTTTACTTGAATGTCATGCTACATACATTTGCATGCCTCAAAGTGAAAGTGAATGATGTTTTCAATTAAAGATGCAAAATTAGTTTAATACGAATGCATGGAGGTGAATATACAATGCTTTTTTTGCCGAAAATGACCTGGAAATCTTATATTAAAAATCTTTATACTTCATTTCCAAAGACACGGATGGCAATTTTTCTCATTGGTCAACAAACTTGTTTTCTAAATTGTAAATACATTGAAAATATTTCACAGCGTTAGAAGTTTTTCTGTCTGACTGAAATTCGTCACAATAGAGCAAACATCATTCCAGTGATCTATTTCAACACTATAATAAACACAAACCAGTTTGCAAATGTTTTGTTTATTTCTGATTATGTATATAGATCCATTTGTATACATCTTACCAAAGGTCTTAAAATAAAAATTAACAAAAATTAGATTGATCAAGTGTAATTTCAGTTTTTCCAATAGTTAGGCATGTACATGTAGTCCAATTGGTTTTATATGTGCTTTGTTTATACATGTGCTTTGAGGCATTGCATGGTGGCAGAGCTGCAAACTCTCCCTGATTCTGCAGAATGTTCCCTGAAAGTAAATCAATCTTTCCATGTTCTGACAAACGAATTTGAAAATCACCCTGGTTATAGAAATGTTTCCCTATAATGTTAAATGTAATTCTAGATACCTCACAGATTGTTGTACAAAATCTCCCTGATTGCAAGATGCGTTGGCAGTTCTGCTTTGGTTTTGGTTTACATTCTTTGCCAAGTAGAAAATACTTCTGATTTAGCAAAATAAAATAAATGAAATAAATGAAATAAATTAAATAAATGAAATAAATTAAATAAATAAATAAATAAAAGTTGCAATAATTTAAAAGGTAGCACTGTAGCAGGAAAGGGTTTCATGCCCCTCCAACCAAACAACAGATCCCACATCCCTTCCCTGATTCCGATCCCCTTATTCCCATTCATATTTTAGGGGACCTTTTCTAAATTACTCACAGTCTTGTTTATCCTTTACTGTATTCATTCAGTTGTTGCATTGTTTTCTCTAAATCTTGTGTTTTTCTTGCGAGCATCTTAGCTACCAGTCTCTGATGAACCAGAGCCTCTGTCTTGTCATTAAGCTGAAATAGAAATATTAATAAATAAACAATATACCCAACATTCAACCCATTCAATCATTTCATGTTCTTGTACTTATCGGTCAGTCACAGAGTTAACCTCCATGGTCACAGTTTGGTGCAACACGTACTGATTCAATAAGATTGCATACCAACATCACTCATGTGGGTTATGCTTCAGCCACAAAAGCCTCAACAAAAGCAACTTTGAAGAAGCACACTTTGCGCACATGGAATGGCCTTGTGGGGTCGTTTACACAATGGAAGAATGGACCCCACAACATTTTTCTTTGTTCAACTTTGGACCCCACAGAGGAATTCTTTAGAAAAGGGAATAATACAACAACAATAGCAGGACCCCACAAACCTGATCTGTAAGGTTTGTGTGTGTGTGAGTTTGTTTTCACATTCAAACCGGGGACCTATAACAAAAGAGGACAATAGGGTCCCCGGTTGGGTAAAGGTCCCCAGTTAGAAATTGTGTACAAAACCAATGGGAGCTGTTGCCAAAAAGTTAGAGTCCAAACAAAAGAGGGACAATGGGAGGTCCACGATTGGAGGTGTTTACACACTTGCGTGTGTGTGTGTGTGTGCACACACCCTTCCCACAGTCACAACACAGTCATCTAGAAGGTGCCAGATTGTTGGAATGTTGTTAGGCATTTAAGTTCTGATTGGACAATGCATGAAGGGACTAAGCTTAATCAATAGTTTCTTTGTGAGAAAGATTTGACATCTGGTTTTGAAATTCCATCCAGTTATCAATGGTTGTATCACATATTGTGTAACTTACCAAGTCTGCCAAGGTACCAATCAAATCTGGTAGTGGCTGTGATGCTTGGACCGCAATGCTTCTATACCCTTCACCATCTTTGTACATGTAGTTAGTGCTTTGTCGATACTCTTCAACATACTCGTTGGCAACTCTTGATTCCTGGTGCTCATTGTTTTCTGCCAGTATAAAAAAATATATATATATATATAATAGTTGCATTATCTTATGCGGCTTGCCCTCTAATCCTACCCTTTCATGCTTCCCGCATTGTAATGCCTACATTGCGGTACCACCTTTATGGTCCAGTGATCTACCCTTTCACACTGACTATCCTTTGTCCTCACTACTTTACTCTGATTGGTTCTTAGCCACCCCATTGTTTGAAAATTTATAACTCTGATTGGCTATATTTTCCAGTTTTTTCCTGGATAGTCTCCCTTAATCCTTTGCTCCTCTTTTTGCTATAAATGGATATGTTTGTGTTTGTTCTTGTTTATGCCTCTGACGAAGGTCCGGTTTGGATCGAAAGCTAAGGCCATCTCCCCTACTAATTTTATATATACATGGTGTAATCACCATGTCATCATCTTACCCCTCCCCCCATTATTATATTCCTTATTTATTAATCTAATGAATAACTATAGCAGTTGTTGCTGCTGTTGCCTCTGAGGAACTAACAATTTGCAAGGGTCCCCCCCAGTGTCTCATCAACCCTAGACGAGACCCTACATGTAGTAGTCCCTTTGCATATATTTGTAGTGTACGTTTTGATTGTCTTCATACTTTGGCAAATGTGGGTAAAACACTACAGTTAATACAGAATGTCATCACGTACTTGTATCAATTAACTTCTACCAAAATCTACCTGCTGCCTGAATTCAACTGATTTAGTACTGTATCCCCCTAAGTCACTTGTACTTCTACCATGGCCCATGAAAATCAATGGCTGATTTAGTACTGAACCCCCTAAGTCACTTTTTATGAGAGACCCCCTAACATCACAAGGCTTTTATCATGGCCCATGCATATCAATGACTCTGTACTGTACCCCCCAAGTTACTTGTACTTTTCCCATGGACCCTACTATCAACCTTACCACTTTGTAAAATATGGTCATGGATTCTGTAAATGCCTTGCCACACCTTTGTGTTAAAATTGAAATCACCAGTGCATCTACAGACCCCTAAATGGATACAGCGTTAACTATAAGGTCTCATTTTGTCTTACCATTCCCAGATGGATCATGTTTTTTTCCACCTCCTCTTCTCTCATCCTGGCAAAGTGATGTTATCTTTTCACATAGTAAAATATTCTGGTCCAACTGATGATCAAAAGCTGTACGGAAGGAATCTGCCATCAGCCTTGTAGCATCTAGGTTTTGTTGTAGTTGATCCATCTACACGTGGAAAGTAAAAACAACTACAGCATAACAATAACTGCATGCAAACAACTGCTGAAGTGCCCAACTGCTTGATTCATTGAATGTTTATTTTTAAACGTACTACATGTAGACTTCGAGGGCAGGATGGAAGGGGTAACGCCACTAATGTTGCAAATAATCTCATTCACATCTCGCGATGCAAACGGTTCTAAGCTTCATCATTATCCCTGCAAATCAGTAATTATTGTGCAACAAACATTGTACAGTATGTCATGTATGTGTACTTTGTGTACTGTACATTCGAACACGGTTGCTGTAGCTATAGGTGGCCAGCTAATGACACTGCCTGGACAAGTCCATTTTATTTGAGGGTGGTAATATTTTCAAATATTGTAAATACACTAAAAGTTTTAATAGATCTTAATTTGTTATTTGTTTATTTTTTTATTTTTTTTAACACTAATTAATGTTTACACTCTAAAAAATTCCTAAATGTTTTTTGTGTGTGTTGGTAACTGCTTCAGTAATTAAATCAATAAACAGACTATTTTTACGATGTGCACATTGCCTCATTAAAATAAATATTACCTACCATAAATGCTCCAGTCAACCGAATGGTTTTCATTTTTTGTAATAACAGTATCGCCCCTTTTAAAAATTAAATGTACCTAAGACACAATTGCAAATGATGTGATTGCATGTGATCAACATTTCTCAGACAAGGTCATAATATAATAATAATACAACAGCACTTATGGAAACACAAACCAACACTAGAATCATTATAATTATTGACAATAAAACCAGAGAAACAGACCTCATACTTAAGAGTGTCATTTTCTCTCTTGAGTCCAGCAGCTACTCTAGCACACCCACAAGGATCAGGTCTTGTGCCTCGACACGAACAAGCACCAAGCACAGCTAGTTCCTGTAAGGTGAATATACAGTACAGTGCTTATGACACAATAGACTAATGTAACAGGCCTCCCTACCCACTCTACAAACTGCCCAGCTTCAGCATTCATTTTGATGTACCAGTACATGTAGGATGGACGTGTGCGTGTCTATTTGACTGACCCTCAACCAAGCACAATATACACAACACAGCAATTCATAATCCATATGCCCCAGCTTGTTGAATGGCACATTTAATTGGGCAATGAATTAAAGAGTGTGACTTATGTAGTGGTATGTACAACAATACGCACATGAAAAACCACAATTCATGCAAACTTCTTTAAGTTAAGGTCTCTGTAAGGAATACATGGATACTAGAAAGGATAACTAAAGGTGTTTTGGTTTTCTAATTTCCACCGATGGAGGATGAATACCCAGTACTGACCTGCGCCATGCAGTGAGTTTCAGTGTCAAATAGATTACAAGATTTGTGGCGATTGTATCCTAAACGCTCCTTGACATCCATCATGGCAAGTAGTTCATCTCGTTCACGCTTTAAGCCTGGAATGACAACAACTTGCGTTTTAGGAAACTCTTACTTATATTTCAAAATGACACATCACACATCTTGTATTTATTGTGAGGATTTCCTTACCTAAATTCTCTAGCTGTGCCATCCTAAGTTGCTCCACATGTTCTTGTAGAGTTGTTTCAAGAGTTCTATTTTCCAAACAAACTCTTGGTAAGGGAAAAAGAGGTCAACAGTATATTTATGAGATACTTACAAAAACTAGGATTTTCCCTTATGCAGGTTCATATCAAACTGCATTAACTTGAACTGAAGAACTAAATTTGCAAGACAACTATTAAAACAAGTACTTGAGAATTTCCTTTAGAACATTTCCTTCCTCCTTGGATGGCGACATTTTCATGTACAAGTAAACTAAAGAATGTACTTTGCTATGTACTATGTACATGTCATTACATGTATCCATGGTAGTGCGCCATCTGAGCTTTATCTAAAATAGAGCCTTAATACAGACTACATACATGAACTAAAATACCTACCTGTCAAATCGTTCTGCCCATGTCCGTTGACTCATCATTGTACAATCTCTTGTGGCACTTAGATCAAATTGAAGACAATTAACCTCCTATACAACAAACAGCCAATTCAATAAAAACTCAATTTTAAAATCTTTTAGTTAACTTTTTGTTTCAGTAAGCAGACTATATGCATTTGAGCAGTTTTGTGAATGTGTTTATTTTTTAATTGAACCCCAGTGTCGGAGATTATTTATCTCATACATGGCAGAGTTTTCATCACCAAGTATTTGAAAAGAGCCTTCAGGATGAAAATTTGTCATGTATGTTTTTCTGTAATCCAAATAGTGCACTTGATAACTTAAATCAGTTAGTATCTTTGTATATTAACCCTAATTATGTTACCTGCTCCAGTGATGTCTTTACATATTTAGCTTCTTGGATTGACTTGGAATGTTCTTTGTTAATCATAACAGCCTAGAAAAAAAGTCAAACTTAAATCTTTAATCAATCATACTTCAAGAAACAATTCATTGAACTCAAGATTCAACTTATAAAGCAGATGTACTTGGTACATGTGGATTGGTTTACAAAAAGCAAAATATTTGTACATCATTGTAATTTTTATTTATTTATTTATTTATTGGGTTTGTTTTGTTCGTTCGTTTGTTTGTTTGTGCTTTTGGTTGGTTGTTTTGGTGGGGGGGGGGGGGTTTGGAGGGGTTGCATGCGTGCTTGCATAGACATGAGAGAAGATGGATTTAAACCATAATTTATGATAATTTGTTCACACGCTGATAACCTAACAAATAAAATATAATAAATAATAAATTGATGCAATGTACACGTACTTACATGTGCAAACTACATGTGCAGCCACACCATTCACATGGTCACAAGTGCAGGATGATGGCAAAAGGAATTAAATACATATTTTTAGTATATTAGTGTCACATGTTCACCGTGCCTATGTTTTAAAAGCAAACATGATTGGTACAAAATCTTAGTCTAAGATTATTTTTATATTTTCCATATGAGTATCAAGTATATCTTATTTTGGCAGTATTAAATTTTGTTTAAACATATTTGCAGTAAATCATTATATTGACCATTAGTTGACACACACGTACAGACATGTCAGAGTCACATGTATCAGATACTGATCGGAATGTTAGATATTGTTTTGCGTGCAAAAGGAAACACTTTGAGAATTTCTTGCATGTTATTATATTGTACAGTAGTTGTTGTTACCTATCACAAGATTTTAGATGCAAATGATTCTCAGGACAATTAATACATGTACCAGTATCAAATTTATGATAGACATACCATACTGATTCAAAATAATTTCCAACTCTTTTTAAAGTAACATTTTGCGTGTGTTTGTCGCAGTGTTTGGGGAACATGGCTACAATGCTAGAAACCATGAACATGTACATGTACTATGCATAGTGTACACTTAAGTGTATACGAGCAAAGTTTACAGATATAAAACCTAACAGCTGTTTTCACTGTTTCTCTATTTATTGATTTGAATACGCATCACCAAATTTACCCACACAGAACACAATGGTCAATGATGGATGGTACACATGTACACACACACAGCATGCAGACATACATACACAGAGGATGGACTGTAATTTGTAAATGTTCCCTTTTATTGTGAATTTTGTGATCCATGCTAAACAAAGACCTCCACAGTACAAACAAATAAGTCACCTTGCCCCTAATCTGCTATGTTTTGGGGTTGGAACATGACATTAACTTTACATGTAAATGTAGTTTCAACAACTCTCCTACAGTGTGCACTTTAAATATACTTTGTTTTCAATACTTCAGTTTTCATACACTTTCCCAAATCTGCAAAGGTCACAATTGTATCCCCATTAGCCTTGTTAGTAAATTTGAATGTAACTAGGGTCAAAATGTATATACAACTTCCTTTCACAGTCAAGACTTGAACCTAACAACATCAAAATTGGAAAGAATTCAACAATAAATGTATTCACCTGACTTTGCAGTATTTGAATGGCTCGATATTTACTGTTTAACTGTCTCTTTGTTGATTCAAGATCACTCTGTAGCTCTGTCACTTCCTGTTCATACATGATGTGAAAGAGAATAGTCCCCAATAAACTACAGTCTAATTAAAACAATAAGACATGAAAGACAAGACACCTGTCAGCCTGTATGAACATTTATAAACCCCTTCCCAAACCCAAACCAATTAGCCATTGAAGTCGGCGTAGCAGTGAAATACATTTATTTACATTAGCACTATCAAAGATGATTACACTACACTTTCCAGTGTTCAAAAAATAATAATTTTAAATGTTACACTTGGTAAATTGTTAAAAAAGGTAAATTTTGAGAGGTCCTTCTTAAAACCACCCAAGGAATTGGAAAGGGACAGGCTTGGAACTTCATCTTTTAGAGGGCAATGTAATTTTCATTTGGCCAGGCCTGTAACCAGGATACAAACAAGCTTTAAAAAACTAGTGTGACCTTTCTCTATGGTGTGACCAACACTTAAAGGATTAAACTGTAGTCTAGTAGAATCAAAAATAAGTATATTGAAGACCAAGACAAATGTTAATGGACATAACTTTAATATTGAAAGCACTAGCAGTAGCACTGGTAGTGTAGTGGTACTACTACTACTACTAGGAAGACAACAGTCGCTGTTAAACAAGTGTTACATTGTACATCATGAAACTAGTATTAGTAATACAGTTTCCCGACTGACCATGCACTGACATCCCACTACCACTCAGGGCTATTAAACTAGTACTTTACAAATAGTAAGTACTTGAAACTGTTAGACCCAGTAACTGGGGCGCTAGTTACTGGGTCTATAATATTAGTATACATTTTCATGATTGTATATGTACCTGTGATGCTAATTCTGACCCAGAGATTACTTGTTCATCTGAGCTACACGAGTCAACCTTGTTGTCACCAGAACCTTATAAAATATGAAAACAAATTGTGTTTGAGAAACTGCATACACTTCAAAATTAATATCTGCCCCTGTAGGATCTTTTTTAAAGTTAAAGATGCATATTTATCATAGTATTGAAATTATAGCAAATAATATCAACTTTTTACGACAAATTTTCAACTCGAAATTTACTTTTTTATAAAGTTATGCACTATTTTACTGTGAACATGATTGATGGTGAGCTTGAACAGAATTATTGCACCATTCGTATATGTAGTTATACTTACCACTGACCTTCCTTTGATTAATAAGAGCTCTGCTTACCACACCAGACCTTAGTCTTGGCACCAAATCAGAGCCCCCAACCCTATCTGAATCTGGAGCTCCATACAAATAACTGTGTTTTTGTTGCAGCCCAGACTCACAACTACCATCTGTGTCACTGTCACGACGGTCAGTTGGTTCTATATTACATCTCAAACAAGTTCTGTGGCTGTTTCTTACAAACACTTCATCTCCATCAAAAGGTTTTATTCTGTTTCCTGGCTGACTAGTTCTACTCTTGTGTGAACTATTTTTGCTGGCACTTGTCGGCTCTACAACAGCTCCTGGCAGAAGTCCTAAGCCAAATCCAAGGTCTCCTTTCGTTAAGTTTTGACAGCCTTCAACATCTGAGTCCGACTTGTCAAAGGCACTGTAACTTATTCTTCTCATTGTTTCTATACCTCTTAATCTTGCCCAATCTATTTAAATTCTAAAACTACATGTTTACAATTAATAAAGAGTGATTTACCAAGATCAATTTACCACGTAAGTCTATGGAACTGTGAGAGCCGAGCAACACCTTCAATTAGGTGCCAGCTGTTAATCTTCATCCGCATAATGAGAAACAAGAAAGTACGTCGGAATTTAATACTAATTGCACGAATTTAGCAAACGTTTGTTCTTAAGCTAATATTTAGCCTTTGTGTGAAGCATTGAAACGATGGAAGTTTTATCAGAAAAATGCAGGTATGTTTTTATTTTAAAGTTTAATAAATTCGCGGATTAATAATGATGATGTCTGTCTTTTTAAAACATTTAACTTTAAATACCTAAAAACTCAATAAATAAAATGTAAAAACACTTTTTAAAATTTAAATAAATATGAGTTACAATTAACAGTTATTTGGTAAAGTAAAAAGCCAAAACAATAGCAATAATTTGTAAATAAAAGTATACTAACTTTCTACACATTGCCCAAAATAGCTGGGTTTCGTTGTTGGTTCCCAGACGTCTCTGCTTTGTGCAGGATTAGTGGTATTGCATAACGCGTTAAGTCCTCGGTTGTTGACGAGTGTGAAATCAAACGAGTGAAATTGGGTTAAATTTGGCAATCATTTTCTTCTCAAAACATGTCAATGCCACACAATCCAAGTGCTTTTTTACAAAGCGTTTTGAAAAATGGAATCGGACGTTACGTATGTCAGCTGCAAAGGCTCACCCTTCAGTTTAGCAAGGCGGGAGGGAGTGCAAAAGGAGTCAGGTAGGCCATTCATTCAATCAAAATTGTAAAGACCTGGGCCCTGGCGTTAGTGTTGGGCGCAATCTTTGAAATTGTCCTTTTTTTCTAATTCTTTTTTTAATTCGCGCCATAGAGTTATATATAGGAACTAGAGAGCGCACTAGCCTAGGTACGCGGCCCGACAAGGGCAGCGCGGCGGCCATTTCTTAAGTAGTCAAAAACAACGTCTAAACTATTTCATTTGTGCGTGTTGCAACAGAGCAATGGTTAACAATGAAAGGGTTTACTGTGAAATTTATGAATGCCAGTGAAGACCGTTTATAGTACTAAATAATTCCCGAATAAATATAATATTTTAGAATAATATTCCTTCACTTTGGACAATAAATCGTGATCGTGGCATGTGTGTGTTCATCTTCTATTGAAATAAATAACCTAAACCTCACGAAACAACTTTAATACAGCCGCTTTTTTGTATAGACCGCATTGGCCTAATGTGTATTTAGCAAGCACACCGCGTAATTCGTATTCAATGTTGCCATCGTACAAAATGGCGCGCGTGTCTCCTTGCGGTCCCGTCGCGTTTGTGCACAAGCATTACCAGTGCGCCCTCTAGTTCCTATATATAACTCTATGATTCGCGCGGTGTGCCATTTTTGTAACGGCGCAAACTTCGCTTCCTTGCCACTGATCTCCATCCTCGTTCCCAGGGGTGATCGATCTCGCCGCGCCATTTATTTCCCAGCATGCCTTGCTCGATCATAACCCCTGGAATTGGTTCATTAAAATGTGCTAGAATCTAGCACATTTTAATTAGGCCTGAGCCGATCCATTCTATGCGCGCGCTCAAGTATGGTATTAACGTGCAAAAGAGGCATCAATCAAGTCAATGAGCAACTGGTCCTCTGTCATTCTTTGATTTTGTGATATGTCTAACTGTATGCAGTTCAGGGTGACCGTGTAAAAACATGATTCATTTGAAATGGAATCGCGTCAAAATACTTGCATTTTCACACGTGCGTACTAAGCGTCCTACAAGTGCCATACATGCGCTCGAAAGTTTTTAACAAGCGTGCGTGCAAAGTAGTCACCCGTGGGAGCCAATCAGGGTTGTTTCTCAGTACATCCCTACCAGGGGTTAGTGACGAGAGGTATCGATACGGCACGCTGCCCATGGTAGCGAGGCTGACTGATCTCTATTCAGTGTAGAGATCAGTCAACCTCGTTCCCAGTGGTGTACGATCTCGACGCGCCATTTTGTTTTCTTTCCCAAAATGCCTTGCTCGATTGTAACCCCTGGAAGTGTGACTTCAAAATATCCAAATATATTTGAAATTTTAATTAGTCCTGTGGTTGATCCATTCTGTGTTAGAGACTACGCAGACCGCGCTGTCAAAGGATGCATCAACTTCAAGTCATGGAGCAACTGGCCCCTCTCGATCTTTTTCGATCTTGTGATTCGTCTAACTGTATGCAGTTTAGGACGGTAGACGGAAGATGAGACCAAGTAGAGGACCCTACGTCATCACAGCGATATGAATAAAACATTTCGATCGGGTCATAATTAGCATATTATAATTGTACTTGGTCGTCGTGTAAGTACAGTAAATGCCTGCGTCCGTATAGTGTTTCATGTCACTGCATACATGTACATGTACATAAGACGTTCTGTTCTAAATGTACTGTTATTAAATCAATTTCGTCTGATAATTGGGAATTAGAATCGTGAATAGAAAGTAAAAAGAGATAAGTTTATAAAATATGGACAACAGGACAAGCACTAGTGGTTCAGTTCTCCAATCTTATAAATTTATTTTCCTTCATTTCAAAAAGAAAGTAGGCCTTCAGTTGAAATTTGTCAGTATTGCGTCTTTCAATTGAAAAATACTAATTTAACAGCATGCAATTCGTTTTCTTTTGTGTGCTGCAACTTTGGATATGACTGAGTTGGAAGAGTTGAACATTTTCTACAGTAATTTAGTTTAACAGTTTTATTTTTCCACTTAAAATATGTGAGCTACTTAATCACTATCAATCAGTACAACGTATTCACCTCTGGCAAGATAGAAACCACACTTTAAAGTTAGGATTGCCATTTCCCAAAGCTTCATAATGTCATGGTCTATTATGGTCTCAATGACTTTAAACCACCGGACAAATCATTAATTAATAATGACTCAAATATAAGCACCTTTTCATATTAAAAAAAGCTTCAAAATTCAGTTTTATCCCTAGATATACAATTTTTGTATATTATTTAATTATGCAAAAATCATCAAACGATATATGGAAATTATTTGTATGTGTTACATTATTAAACTCAATGTTCATGTTCATTTACAAAAAAGAACCACTGCCATCTAAAGATCTTAAACATATGGAAAATTTGTCATATTTACTCATACTGAGCAATGCATATGATTTATGAGTAATTGCTACACATGTAAAGTGTGACCATCTGCAACAAACATCACAGCGAACCCACATTTGCTGTTTGGCAAAAGAGGGACAACCAATCTTGTCACATTTTGTTCGCTGCGAAGGTGGCTTGACAGCTGCATGAATGAGCTCATGAAGTACAAAAGTCCTCATCAGTGCCGGCAAAGAAGTCGTTGGCCAATGAGGAAAGTCCACTTTTTATGCCAAGGGTCAAAGCTAAGGCATTCTGTTGAGAGGAAGATATAAGAATAACAGAAATTTCCACTTATTAAAAAACATTAACAAATGTAACACAAAGACAATTAGTAAAACCATTAAGTTATTCTAATGGTCAATCCAGAGCAGAGTGATATCCCATTAGAATGACATCCATGGTTAAATGACATCCCCAGTAGAGTGACATATCCCAGTATAGTGACATCCCCAGTAGAATGACATCCCCAGTAGAGTGACATATCCCAGTAGAGTGACATCCCCAGTAGAGTGACATATCCCAGTAGAGTGACATCCCAAGTAGAATGACATCCCCAGTAGAGTGACATCCCCAGTAGAATAACATCCCCAGTAGAGTGACATCCCCAGTAGAGTGACATCCCAGTAGAGTGACATCCCAAGTAGAATGACATCCCATATAGAGTGACATCCCATGTAGACTTCCCCAGTAGAGTGACATCCCATGTAGAATGACATCCCATGTAGACTTCCCCAGTTTAGAGTGACATCCCACGTAGAGCGACATCCCCAGTAGAGTGACATCCCCAGTAGATTTACATCCCCAGTAGAATGACATCCCCAGTAGAGTGACATCCCACGTAGAGTGACATCCCCAGTAGATTTACATCCCCAGTAGAATGACATCCCCAGTAGAGTGACATCCCACGTAGAGTGACATCCCCAGTAGAATGACATCCCCAGTAGATTTACATCCCCAGTAGAATGACATCCCCAGTAGAGTGACATCCCCAGTAGAATGACATCCCCAGTAGAGTGACATCCCACGTAGAGTGACATCCCAAGTAGATTTACATCCCCAGTAGAATGACATCCCACGTAGAGTGACATCCCAAGTAGAGTGACATCCCCAGTAGAATGACATCCCCAGTAGAGTGACATCCCACGTAGAGTGACATCCCCAGTAGAATAACATCCCCAGTAGAGTGACATCCCATGTAGAATGACATCCCATGTAGAGTGACATCCCATGTAGACATCCCCAGTAGAGTGACATATCCCAGTAGAGTGACATCCCAAGTAGAATGACATCCCCAGTAGAATGACATCCCCAGTAGAGTGACATCCCCAGTAGAGTGACATCCCACGTAGAGTGACATCCCCAGTAGAGTGACATCCCAAGTAGAGTGACATCCCCAGTAGAATAACATCCCCAGTAGAGTGACATCCCCATGTAGACATCCCCAGTAGAATGACATCCCCAGTAGAATGACATCCCCAGTAGAATGACATCCCATGTAGAGTGACATCCCATGTAGACATCCCCAGTAGAGTGACATCCCCAGTAGAGTGACATCCCTAGTAGAGTGAGATCCCCAGTAGAGTGACATCCCCAGTAGAGTGACATCCCCAGTAGAGTGACATCCCCAGTAGATTTACATCCCCACAGGCAGTAGAGTGACATCCCACGTAGAATGACATCCCCAGTAGGATGATATCCCCACTAGATTTACATCCCCAGTAGAGTGACATCCCCAGTAGAATGACATCCCCAGTAGATTTACATCCCCGGTAGAGTGACATCCCCTGTAGAATGAAATTCCCAGTAGAATGACACCCTAATTATAGTAATTACAGTAGACTGACAGCATGATTGTGTACGGTAACTAATTTAATACTAACCAACATGACAAATGATCCACAGCTATGACACAATAACACAAAGACAATTAGTAAAACCATTAAGTTATTCTAATGGTCAATCCAGAGCAGAGTGATATCCCATTAGAATGACATCCATGGTTAAATGACATCCCCTGTAGATTGACATCCCCAGTAGAGTGACATATCCCAGTATAGTGACATCCCCAGTAGAATGACATCCCCAGTAGAGTGACATATCCCAGTAGAGTGACATCCCCAGTAGAGTGACATATCCCAGTAGAGTGACATCCCAAGTAGAATGACATCCCCAGTAGAGTGACATCCCCAGTAGAATAACATCCCCAGTAGAGTGACATCCCCAGTAGAGTGACATATCCCAGTAGAGTGACATCCCAAGTAGAATGACATCCCATATAGAGTGACATCCCATGTAGACTTCCCCAGTAGAGTGACATCCCATGTAGAATGACATCCCATGTAGACTTCCCCAGTTTAGAGTGACATCCCACGTAGAGCGACATCCCCAGTAGAGTGACATCCCCAGTAGATTTACATCCCCAGTAGAATGACATCCCCAGTAGAGTGACATCCCACGTAGAGTGACATCCCCAGTAGATTTACATCCCCAGTAGAATGACATCCCCAGTAGAGTGACATCCCACGTAGAGTGACATCCCCAGTAGAATGACATCCCCAGTAGATTTACATCCCCAGTAGAATGACATCCCCAGTAGAGTGACATCCCCAGTAGAATGACATCCCCAGTAGAGTGACATTCCACGTAGAGTGACATCCCCAGTAGATTTACATCCCCAGTAGAGTGACATCCCACGTAGAGTGACATCCCAAGTAGAGTGACATCCCCAGTAGAATGACATCCCCAGTAGAGTGACATCCCACGTAGAGTGACATCCCCAGTAGAATAACATCCCCAGTAGAGTGACATCCCATGTAGAATGACATCCCATGTAGAGTGACATCCCATGTAGACATCCCCAGTAGAGTGACATATCCCAGTAGAGTGACATCCCAAGTAGAATGACATCCCCAGTAGAATGACATCCCCAGTAGAGTGACATCCCCAGTAGAGTGACATCCCACGTAGAGTGACATCCCCAGTAGAGTGACATCCCAAGTAGAGTGACATCCCCAGTAGAGTGACATCCCCAGTAGAATAACATCCCCAGTAGAGTGACATCCCCATGTAGACATCCCCAGTAGAATGACATCCCCAGTAGAGTGACATCCCATGTAGAGTGACATCCCATGTAGACATCCCCAGTAGAGTGACATCCCCAGTAGAGTGACATCCCTAGTAGAGTGAGATCCCCAGTAGAGTGACATCCCCAGTAGAGTGACATCCCCAGTAGAGTGACATCCCCAGTAGAGTGACATCCCCAGTAGAATAACATCCCCAGTAGAGTGACATCCCCAGTAGAATGACATCCCCAGTAGATTTACATCCCCACAGGCAGTAGAGTGACATCCCACGTAGAATGACATCCCCAGTAGGATGATATCCCCACTAGATTTACATCCCCAGTAGAGTGACATCCCCAGTAGAATGACATCCCCAGTAGATTTACATCCCCGGTAGAGTGACATCCCCTGTAGAATGAAATTCCCAGTAGAATGACACCCTAATTATAGTAATTACAGTAGACTGACAGCATGATTGTGTACGGTAACTAATTTAATACTAACCAACATGACAAATGATCCACAGCTATGACAATCCTTTTGTAGTGCTGAAGCATGGAGGTAGAATTCTACCTCCATGGCCGAAGTAAATGTTCCATGTTCCGAAAAAATTCCCGAAAAATCGCAATAAACGTACTTATACAATAAAATTAGAGTGTTGAAGATCGGCAGACGGATACAGATGTGTACTGACTGTTGTTGTTTCCTCGAAAGTCGCGCGCTTTGCCTCGATTTCGATTTGACATCTGACCATTTGGTCCTGCCTCCTACATTATACATGAATTATGCATATAATGTTTTATTCATACTGCCATGACGCGCGGCCTGTACACGGTCTCCTTTTCCGTCTACCGTTTAGGACGACCATGTGAAAACATGATTCATTTGAAACGTATTGCGTCGAAATACGTGCATTTTTACACGCGCGTACTAAGCGTCCAGGGAGATCCGACAAGTGCCCGACAAGCGCCCTACAAGCGTTCAAATGTTTTTAACAAGCGTGCACGCAAAGCAGTACATTTTGGTTAGCCAATCAGCATTGATTTTCAGTGTTTCCCTCCCAGGGGTTTAGCGACGAGAGGTATCGATACGGCGCGCTGCCTATGGTAGCGAAGCTGAGAGATCAGTGTTCCTTGCGTGATTAAAACATTTGCGCAGGATAGCTCGGGCGCAAACTGTGAGAACCGCGCAATCTTTGTCGTTCAACAAAATTCTTGGATTAGGTTCGGTCAACCTACTCCTAGAAGATGAACCTAGAACTAATTTCGGTTCGTTCCGCTATCGTCGGGGAGACAATAGCGGAACGAACCAAATAGTTTTAGGAGTACGGTCAACCATGGAGGTAGAATTAATTCTACCTCCATGGGTCAACCATGGAGGAAGGAAATCGGTCCAAAGCCAACTCAGCTCGGTCCCAAGTCAACTCGGCCCGACATTTTTTCCCTTTGCAGCTCGCAGTTTGTGTAAAACGTTTTTTTTTTCTGAAAATAAGAAAAACAAAAAATCAATAATATCAAAAAAAAATTAGTGCTAATTAAATAATTTAAAAATTAATGTTGAACAATTGTTTGGTTGAATAATATAAACAAAACTTTCAGTTTCAAGTAAACCTGTAAACATTTATTATAATAAATTATAACAAATTTATTTAGGGAAACTTAAGCAATAAATTGAGAAAAGTCTTCATAGGCTTTGGATTTGTCATGTTTGTGCTATTTTATTGAGTGATACATGTAGCTGTTCCTTTTTGGTATTTGTACATTAGTAAACTATGTAGTACTAGTACAGTAGTACAGTACTTGTTTTAATATGATAAGGAACTACATACATGTACTATGTAGACCCAGCAGTACTAGCAAAGATGAACAATTTTGAAAAAAGGAGTAGGCCTACAGCACCCCGGGCCCAGTTACTGGGTCTAATACTAGTGTTGTGAAATTACACGACACTTATTGTTTATTAGTTATTAGTTATTAGTTATTAGTTATTAGTTATTGATTACTTAAATTTGGTTAATCATTACCTGCTGATAACGCGCTCTGCAATCCGCGCGGTCAGCGACATTGTACGCTCTCGTGAATTGTACATTAATCGCATCTGCTGTGCATGAATTAGAATCACATGTAAACAGAGCGAGCTTGTTTGGCCAAGCTAGCGCCCTCTGTTGGTGGAGTACATCAAGTTGTTTTGCCAGGCTCGACGCTCAACGCTACCTTAATTAATGGTTTTATATGGATATGTTTTGATGGAATGTTCTGTTCCATATTCTTAGTCAAAAACATGCTGTGAAGGTATAAATAAAAGGCAGCTGAACATTATATTGTTAGTTCTTGTTCAGATTCTGAAGTTGCTGGACCTCTGTCCGATTGTTGGATTTAAAATAGTTGAACCACACAAATTTCTATCCGTGATTTATTCTTCTCAAGTTGCGTTTCCCACAAATTGAACTCACAACAATAATAAGGAACATGCCTCTATTATTATGTTTTTATGAGATCAAAGTAGACTTGGTCCTTTTCGGGAGCCTAGCAAAATATACCCCCAACAAATGGATCTCTCTTTTTTTCTATGATGAATTTTAAATGAATGAATTGCACTGGACATTACGTTCAATTAATTTTAACTTGATCTCATCATGTCAGATTGTGTGAGAGATTAGGAGAGTAGGCCTATACTTATTTAGTGTAAAATGACAATTACTACGTTCAGCTTATAAATCATCAATACTCTGTGTTTTGGACTTCACGCGAACCACAGACCTGACCACGGTCAAAGAATCATCGGCAAAGATCACGCGGGCTTAGCGCTTGCAACTGCCCTTCATGATACATGTACTACTCTCATTATACATAACATTTTGCTGGAGATTGTATCTAAATTCACGTTTGCTGAAAGTTGCATGGAATCTACACCATTACTATAGGGGGAACTACTCTGTTTAGACCGAGTTGACTTTGGACCGAGTTGACTGGTACCCAATTTCTCACCACTTCCCACTTGTCGTGAAATATAGTGTATGAAGGGAATTTACGCCCAGAGGTTAAAGAGTTAAGTTCAAAGTAGTGTTCTGCTGGATCTTAACTTTAGTCTGAAGGGATGCTTTTGTTCAAAAGCTTGGGAAGAATGTCGAGAAACAGGTCTGCTCACGAGCTGAGTGCATGAGTGTAAAGTTTAAATCTCAGGACAATTGCGCTGGCAGATTCCTGTATGATAAACCGCGCTGCAACTTGTTCGTTGATAAACTTTCTGTTAAAATAGAAAACAATTTGACAATTTGTTTGAAAACAACATGCATCCTCGTTTTTGTTTCTAGTCTGGCGATGACAACAACAGTGCCAACAGTGTTTATAAACTGCCTGTTTCCCAACCAAAAAGGGAATGATTCATCATGCAAACCGCGTTCATGTCAATTTCGTGCCTCAGCTGCGCAATTTTTATTTGTGTGGGCAGACTTTAGTTCAAAAATTGGCTTGCGCGAATTTCAGTAAAGGTCATCTTCAAAGATTACGCCCAATAGACCCAGTAACTGGAGTGCTGTACTCCTTAAAAAAATGTTTTGACATCTTCGGTTGTACTAGCGCCCCAGATAACCATTGTAAGTTCCGTCATATTCAGCAATTTGCTATGATCATAGAGCAAGGAATAAACAGCTGTTGATTTACATCCATAATAATCAGTTGTAGGTGTGTACTGTGTAGTACAAAGGAAACTGAAGTTATTGCTTGATAAAGACCAGGAAATGTTGATCTATCAATGACCATTTTGAAAGCGTATAACGATACGGAGGCCCACAATGTGTGACCCCTTTATAAGGCTCATAGGAGCCTTATAGTTTGAGAAGCAAGTGCAGCAAGCCACAGTTCAGTACATTGTACATGTAGGTGGTCAAAAGCCTGGGATCCTTGTCCGCAGTCGCAGTCTGCAGCAGCTGCAGAATATCCCCACTTCTGCATGTTTATTTTGCACTTTCTCACACCTGAGGGCAGTCTGTTAAGACTGCGCCATATTATCCACGGTTGATCAGAACTTGGAGGGAGTGGCTCGCGAGGGTTGATGGCCATATGGGTGTTATTATTGACTGGATAGGATGCGACGTCGAGGGCGATGTGCTGTACACGTTGGATGGTCAATGGTGCAGGATGGAGTGTACTCGCTCTAGGGGGTTTACCATTTAAGTTTACAAGTGAATACACGCATGCGCAAGAACTTTGCTCACACCTAAAGCCTAAAACGAAGTTCCATTCGTGATAAAGTTTACAAAAACCTCTGATAATCACTTCCTTATTTTACACATAGTCAAAGTATTACGCTACTTAAACAGCCCATAATCACGCAGAATAAAACTCGCACTCGGTGAAAGGAAATCCCACTTTTGGAACACAGGGATGAGATTTTTCAGACTTTTGTCTGAATTCAGACTTTTTATGTCATCCTGGTGAATAAAAAAACGACTTTAATTTTTCCACATATATAGGCCTTCATTAAAATTTAAAGAATTAAAGACCGACACTTTGATCTACTTTACTAGTGCTTAGGACACTGTTCCTAAAAGCCATTTGACTTCCAAAGCCTCCCTAGGGGTTACCAAAAGGTAGAAACGCCATCATTTCAAGTAGGCCCTACATGTGTATGTCCTAAAATTTGGATCCAACATATGTAGTTTCAGACTTTTTTAACAACAATGACTCTCATCCCTGGGAACATCTGTGCGTCTTGACAATTTATTACTTCACCATGTTAGTTGCTTTATCAGACCCTTTACATTTGAGTTAATTTTCTTTCAATTTTTCTTCAAAAACTACGTAGAAGTAAGTTAAATTTGATGAAAATTTAATTTGCTCTGGCATCAAATTTATTTGTTTGCATTGCATAATGTCAAGATGACTTGCGTGTTTGAATTTCAAACCACCTAGAACAAACGCTCCCATTGACGCATGGCGGCACAACGTGTCCTATCCAGGCAGTATTAACCCTAACCATGCTAAATGCAACAATATGCACCAAATGGTAATAGTTTTTGTGATCTGTTGCATTTGGCAGTCAACTCAGATGTCATTTTTTGACTGAATTTGTTGCATTCAGCAGTGAAGTGACTTCATATAGGTTTGGGTGCTTCTATTGTATCTGAACAACTTATAATGGGTATTTCAAAATATTTTTTATGGGAAAAGTATTGAGAAGTATGATGTAATATTAGGTAAGCATCATAATTCAAATCATATTCAAAAGACTGTATAACAACAGTTAAACGTTACACTTATGTGCATACTGTTGCATTTAGCAGGGCAACCACCATTGTTCAGTCCTAACACAAACAACATGCCTGCACAATGCAACAAAATCCCTTGTTGCATTTTGTTGCATATGGCATGTTTCTCATTTCAACTGTGTTGCATTCTGTTGTTTTTGGCAGGCTTTGTGGAGAGACCCTAATGGGGGTTAGGGTTAATGGAGATCAATGGTCTGTTGGTTGTAGTATTTTTAGAGTGTTTTTTGGTCTTGTTCTTTTGTGTCTTTTGTTTGTCTTTCTTCTATGGTCGCCTTGCCAGTTAGTTTAGATTTTTTACATACGTAGGGTTAGAGGCGTCTGTCTCCTGAAAAGATCAAAACAGTACCGTTGCCAGCAGGGATAGGCCTATGTACAACTGATGTAATTGTAATAAGTAGCTTTTAGTTCTCTGTTGGCGGGACAGACGTATCCCCATACTGTGGTTTGGGCACTGGCCTGGTGACCAGTCTTTATTCTTTGTCTTTTTCTTCCATTCTGTGCATTTTAACATTTGTTATGCGCCTTTGATTATTTTGTATGTAAGGGGCGCGATATAAATGTTTAATATTATTATTAGTAGTTAGTAGTATTCTAGTTGGATTTAGTCTCCTGATTCCTATAAAATAATTGACTTAGGCTTTTCCACCAGATACACCCAGGCCTGTAATTACACGGAGGCCATGGCCTCTGTTGCCTTGGTGCCCCTTCAAAAGTTTCCCATAGACTTTAAGATTTTCCAATGGAAGTGCCCTTTGCAAAATGAAATGGCCTTGCTCTCCAGGCCTGTACTCCTGTTGAGGTTAAAGTTCATTATAATACATTTATTTTAAAAACTTTAATTTCATGGCTTTGCTTATAAAATGGAAGCATGCAATTCTGTGCTTACGCGTTTGTCAGCGTATTTCACAGGCTAGCAAGGCATTTTCACCCATGGGCTTGTCCTAATTAAGCAGTGAATGGTGCATAAGCCCAGAATTCAGCGGTAGACAGAGCCGTGAAGTTGGGCCATGTACAATTACAATTACTATTTCTTTTGATAATAGGCTCTAATGTTCCCTTTCACAGAGACTTTATTGAGCAAGATGTCATTGACTTTGCAGAAAAGAATCCACAGATTGTTATGTATGTCACACCACACAGGAAATACACCCATCCCAAAGTGATTGCCGAGTTCTGTAAGTATTATGTGGTGGTATCTTACAATACTGTACATGTACAACTTAAATCTTAGAAGCCAATTCAAGCCAACTAAAGTCACCTCCTCATCATCATGGAGGAAAAATAAACCCATACAAAGTTCCTACCAGAAATTCATGTTTACATTGTCCAAATTGGTCCAAACAAAAATTGAAAGTGCACATGTATGTATAACCATAATGATCTGATAATTTATACATGCAGAGAACTTACCACAATTTTTGTAGATGCTCAGAAACTTTTCCCAGGGAGTATTGACAGCAATTAGCTTCATTTACCCTGAAATTACGACTAATAACAAATTGTGAACAAAAATTTGCAGCTGATATGAAAATATTTAAATGCATGATGCTCCTTTTCTTTTATTTCAGTGAATGGAACCAAACGTAGCACAAACCTTGCCAACTTAACAAGAGATGAAGTTGTTGGGGAGGTCAATCTCTTAAGGACGCAATCGGGACTGGATATTGAACGTATACGCAAGCAATGGCATACAGATAGCCCCAGTATACAGGGACATTGGCATCCATTCTATAATAAACCAACCGCATTAAATCTGGACAATTTCCCATCTGCAAGCCCTACGTATAGCAAGCCAGAAGGACGACGATTGCCAAAAATGACTGACGATCTCATTAATGAACTCAAGGAACTCAAGGAAACTGGAAAATGACAATGTTACTAGCCGACTTAGTGGGGATGAAGTCACTATTCCAAAAACTTATTAGCAAATTCTCTGTGCAAAACAGTGTTAAGCCTCAAGGCAAAGACATGAAAGACCAGGATAATGTAATATGGCTTCCATGTAATTGCAGGTATGCAAATAGCAAATAACTCACACAAGAGCAATATCGGTCTGTATCCCACTGTGATTATTTGTCAATAATGCTAAATATTAGGGATATGAAGTCTACCGAGTACTACATGTGCACATGACATGTGTGATATGTAATGGTTTTCATTCATCCTGTGAACATGGTGAGCCAGGTACAGTAGTTGTGCATCACTGCCAGTGGGGATAACATACGAAGTGGCAAAACATTCTCCCTTTACAGTGAAAAACCCAAGGACCAGTCAAAATTCTGTCCAACTGGTCTGACTGACTAATTCAATGCATCCCATGGCAACATTGTAATCCACTTTATGCACAGAGTGTTCATACATGATACAATGTCGAAAGATAACCAAATGATATGTACCAGTGACATGACAAGCTACAATGTAAATGGTTTTGCTCGCTTGTCATTAAAATAGGTAATCCTGATGTACCTCCTGTAAATCTATCCTTGGCCCTGGCAGATTAAAAATGTCACTGTCATCCAGAACCAAACTCTGCCACAAAGTGCCAAGGCTGTTCAGGTGTTGTTACAAAAATGCAAGACAACAATCGAATCAATGTGCTTTGACAGTTCAAAGTTTTGAAGTACCACTGAAAATAACAAAGTTATTGCACTGAAAAGTGAGATATCACAAAGACCCTTTTTGGTAAAGAACCACAGGGCTTTGGGGCCAGGATTTTGTTAAAATTCAATTTCTAGTGGGTGTACTGATAATGAAATTGTTCAACTGGTATTTTTACCCTTGGACAATGCACGGTACATTAATTTTGAAAATTACATTGTCAACTTAAACCATGGAGCTTGTAAACAATTGGAGCTGATCCTTTCTTATTTTGTACATGAAAAACAATTGGAAGGATAGGAAATTAAATAAAGGATTAAAATAACCACATGAAGTTTGTGTTCAGTGTCTTTCTTAAAACTTTATTATGACAAATAAATACGTACCAACAAACAAGACAAGGCATGTACATGTATTGTTCAATGATTTATAATAGCTCTTCCTTGAGAGTTAAAGCATGACAACATTGGTCATTGTCAAAAACCAGTATCAGGATCTGTGATCTAACATACATGAAATAATAAACCTGTGATCAAAGTCACAAAATATTGGGGAGGGGATCTATTTTCACTGTTTTCAAACACTTTGTTTTGAACTTGCGAGATAAGAAACAATTGTTTTTGATATTTCTCAAAAACTATAGCCTTTCAGGTACAATGATTTCGAGGAGTTTTCCAGCATGACCATCTTTAATATCAAGTAAGTTAGGTGCAAATCAATTTAGACAATGTGATGCACACCCTTGAAGTGGGTATCTGTTACTGTGTGTTATACCATCATCAATCTGATACTTCTTTTGCCTTTTATTATTCAGTCATATTCCAAGAACCAATGTTATCCCATAAACCAAACAATATGTATCTTTTTAAAGGTAGATTACATCGTTGGCAGACATGAAAAAGTATACTTCTTAGTTTCTAAAAAATAACTTGACTGAAAGTATGTACTTTTCCCAAGTATCAAGTGAAAACATTTCGCCAGGTGTTATTTAATTTAGTTTTATTTTTTGTTTGTTTAAGCATATCATATATTTTAAAGCAATCCAACTATAGTTTGAAAGTGTGAGTTTTGATACTAAGTCTGTTTCATCATTAACTCTTGTTTTTCTTGGCCGTCACGAACTAACATTTGTAAAACAGGTCGGTGGAGCAATATTTCATATTAAACCTTACCCCACAAATCTATATTTTCTTGACAAATACAACAATTACCAATGATGTAATTCCCCTTTACAAAAAAAAATGTCAGTTATTTGTTGAATTGGCACTTTTTAAAACCTTGCAAGAAAACAAAATAATCATGTACATATTCCAACTAAGAATCAAAGAGATAAATTTTGTGTTTCATATTCCTTAGTTTTATTTTAATAATTTTTATTCTTTGAGGATGGAAGCTTTATCAATGCTTAGGTTAATATGAGTATTATATGTAAATTGTTATATAAAGTATGTTTCCAGTTTTGAAAATAGACTTTCAAATCACAAATTAAAGACTTAAAATATCCAAATTGGGATAGTGAATAACTTTCCAGAATCATTTATTACATTAGGAAGCATACACAACTTAATGTTTACAATCACTTAACACCCTGTCCACTTTTCCGCTTATGTCTGGGCTCTTCAACTTTCCTCTGACTGTTCCTAAATGTCTCAGTACTATCATTACTTGGAACTTTAAGTTTCTTTCTGGGGTTCAGCTCATCTGTTGTGTCTTTCCTTTTCAACTGATTTCCAACGATCAGTTTGTGGTTGAGATTACGAGAAAATGGGAGACTTTCCGCAATGTCTTCGCAATCTGGTGTTGACGACAGCGTTTTGCTCACAAGGTCATCTAACTGCTTTTGGACATATTCTGAATCTGGTCCCGACAACAAGTTCTAAAGGTTGAAGATAAAGTCAACTCGGAAATAAATTAAAAAGTTAACATTATTTTATGCATACTACCAATAAAATATGTAAATGTACAGTGCATGTGTATGCTTCATGATACACTCCTGTCTGATCGATGCAAAATACATCTGTTTCTACGATGGCTCATATTTGGCAATTCCTAGAGAACTTCTGTATTTTTACGTTATATCACCGTAGTATTGCGATATCTTTCAATCGTTATACTGCTGTACCAGGCCTTGCACTTCAGCTTTTTTTAAAGTAGCCTACTGGTCAAGTACTGTGTGTTTTACTTGCCCCCAGGAAGTTTTATTAGCCCAGATTTCAAGCATGTATATTGTCAAAGTGTTATCTTTCTGACGTACTATTAATGGTTGTGATCATAACCAGTTTATTGTTCAAATGTAATTATATGCACTCACCCAAAAATATATTAATAAAAAAAATGTATTATTCACATTTGAAAAGAAAGAAATATGACAATTATAAACAAGTAGGTTGGACATGTTTTAGTAGCCCAAAGGACAAGTTGAGAAGTGGTGTTTACAAGCCCACGGCAGTTTTCACTGGACAGTATACATCAGGCTAGTGTTAAGGATGAGCCCTGTACTATTGTATTATATCACTGTACTATTGCAATAAAATGCAATAAAATATGGCGTAATAGTACAGCGGTATCATGCAATAATATGGCATAATAAAAATATGAGCTCTCCAGGAATTGGTGAATATGAGCCACAGCAGTTTCCCTATAAATAGGTGCCTCTAGCAGTAGAATTGAATTTAATAACAGCAAAACAGTTTCACACATATTCAAATCTAAATTTGTCAATACTTTCCTGGTCATACAATGTACAAATGTGCAACAGATTTTGGAAGACAATTTTTGATAAGTGCTACTGCGGGGATTAATGTTGAAAACTGTTAATTGTCCTTAAGTCAATGTATTAAAAAATTAATGTCAACTTACCACTGCTTTCCGTTTTACTCTCTTAGTATCAATCGGTGGGTTAAAGGTCATAGAAGCAGGGTTAAACTGCTTACATGTCTTCTGTGCTGACCTAAAAAGTATAACAAAATTATATGTAGTACATGTACTATGAAGGCCTCTCCAATAAAACCCTATACTGATGACCTCACGGCTTGTTTACTGCATTGCTAAAAAGGCAAAGTATACCTTTGGTTCTTGGAACCTTGCAACTGTTATAATCCTATATGAATGTAGGTATATACAATAAAACTAACCTGTGAGAATTTCATTTAAAAAGGTGGGAGCGTTTTTGAGATTTTGCCAAAAATCTGGAGTGGTTATGTCCATGCAGGAAGAATAACAAATCTGCATGAAACGTCTCTCAGATTGAACATTTTTTGAACCCCTTTATCTAAAATCACATTCCTAAGAAGGGAATCGTTTCTAAAAATGTTATACATTATCAACAGCTGCAGTTCTTTTTACCAAGTAAGATGTTATGGTGATTAATTTTTGGAGTGATTACCAAAGGTATACCCTCTCTTTAAGTGCTTCAACTGTGTACTGCATTTCCCTAAAGTTGAGCAGAGACACGATGGTTTCCCATTCTTCTGCAAAGTGGTAAACAAACTGTGACATGATCCATACTAAAGTCTATCGGGTTAATTTGCACAAATCAACTATGGATGATTAACCACAGATAACTACATGTAACATCAACTCCTCAGCATTCTACAATTAATTAAACCACACCAATTTTTTTATGGACTAGACTACAGCAGGCGGTTTTTAATGCCTGGAACATTTTTGGAGTGCCCTCATTTTTTTCCAGTCAGTTGGATGGCTGATGTGAATATCTACTGACTTTCCATTCTGTAGCTTGCACAGGCATGCACCAATTGTGCTACACTTCATGTCACTCATACAAGGAGGGACAGAAGGTATTGGAATGTATGCTCATAGTACCCCTTATTTTTGTGTGGTCCCAGATTCCAGACCTTTGTCACAAATGTGACAAACAAGAATGGACAGGCTGCCACTGTTGTTTATCATAGTACATGTGTATTTGGCTCAATGGGAGGTACATTTGTCCACGTATTCCCTGATTCCAGATACCATGGCAGATTATCGGCCAAGGTTCTGCGACTCATGATGAATGCCTACTCACACAAAAAAATCCCAATGCTTACTACATGTATGACAACCTGTCCTTCGCAAGTCAGGGTTTCATTGTGTAAACGATATTTTCAAAGGAAAATGACTACTCCAGAAGCTCCAAAAGGTCCCCCAAAATAATAGTGCGCATGGTCACAGAATTTCTTTTTTGAATACCGACTTGAAGTGGTGAATTGTTTATTTATTCCACCCACAAATAATTTTCTGAAATTAAGCTGGCACTACAGTTTCATTGTGAACTACGAGTTGTGTTTATGCAATCAAAATATCCTGTGGTTTCTTAATATTGTAGATTACAAATCTGTAGCTTAATAAAGAGAAAAAAAGATGACTTACATTCTTGAAAGGTCTAGTGGTAGCGATCCTACCCCAGTCAGTGGATTCCCTCTAGCTATGTGATCAGCATACTTTTTAACCGTGGGATGGTAATGACTCTAGAAACATAAAACAACAAGTTTATGAAGAGTACAATATGAATCAACAGCCAACATCAATATACAAGAACCTCGCAGGTAAACCCAAACACAAGAACCTCACAGGTAAACACAAACACAGTAACTTCACAGGCAAACCCAAGCACACTAACCTCACAGGTAAACACAAACACATTAACCTCAGAGGTAAACCCAAACACATTAACCTCACAGGTAAACACAAACACAGTAACTTCACAGGCAAACCCAACCACACTAACCTCACAGGTAAACACGAATACATTAACCTCGCAGGTAAACCCAAACACAGTAACCTCACAGGTAAACCCAAACACAAGAACCTCGCAGGTAACTTAACACAAGAACCTCGCAGGTAAACCCAAACACAGGAACCTCGCAGGTAAACCCAAACACAGGAACCTCGCAGGTAAACCCAACCTCTAAATAACCTTGCAGGTAAATCCAAACACATTTGCAATGCATGTACTGTGTTTGTTGTTTTGTTTTTTTTAACTGGCATGACAAGTGAAGCTCAATTGATTTCATTTGACACTACATTGTTTGAGTGTAATTTGCTATTTAGTAACCAATCAAAGTTCATCCAAAACACCACATTTACATTATGAATGAATTACCTTGAGCAGATGAAGTTCCCATAGTGCAGTGTTCTGTGCATTACAGTGCTCTGGTTCAGGTAACTCAGTAAGATACACTCCACTTCCTAAACTTTCATTGTCAAGGAGTTGGTCACTTTTGGGGTACCACTAAGTAAATCATAATCATAGAACAATGATTTCATTGAAATGGCAAAGAAAATAAGGAACAATTTTTGACTGTGTATACTATGTTAAATTCAAGTCACCTGATTGTAATGTTGTGTATAATGTGCAGCTGTGAGACGTTACATGTAGTTAATTAGTAATAAAGAGCATAACACACGTGTCTTTTCATACAAGATAAACACATAATGTCACTTTTTCTTGTTAATCTCTCGGTCTCAGAAGAAAGTATAAGATTGTGTAATGTGGCCGAGCAGATAAGAGCACCAAACTCAAGCTCTGGTGTTTCTGATCAGCAAAGTGTGGGTTCGAGTCCCAGTCATGACACTTGTGTCCTTAAGCAAGACACTTAACCATTATCGCTGCGTCTTTCAGATGGGACGTAAAGCTGTAGGTCCTGTTTGTTGTGTAATACTCATAAAAGAACCCAGTACACTTATCGTAAAGGGAAAGGGTTGGCCCTGGTGTTCTTGGTTTGATTGGCAGCATACTGTGCCACAGCACCTTGTAAACCATAACATGGTGCTATTAGGAAAAAGGTCTCATACCTCATAAACGTAGCTCCGCATACCTTGCAGGAAAAACAAGAGCTGCGGTCTAAATGAAATATAATAGCCTAGTGTATGTTTGTATGAGTTTGGAAAATAGTTGATCCTACCTTCATGATGTTCCTTATGGCACAACAATAGCCCAATATACCATTAGGCAGCATCTGTAGTGATAGTGTAGTAACACGCTTTAGGAAAGCTAAAACACGCTGGAATGTAACTTGTTTGTGTCGCTTAGTAATCATTGCTTCCAGACAGTCAAGAATCAGCTTGGCATCATCACAGCTTTCACCTACAATTCAACCAATTCAGAAAATCAGTATTCTCACATCTTCTCTCTATATGTCTTTTAAGCCAATCAGGATAGATAGCACATTGTGATAAAGAACCCACCTTGGAAGAGTGGAGGTTTACTAAATGTTATAGTTTAAAGCTAGTACCGCTGCTTAAAGGTTTCTTCTGGATTAATAAAATAGTAAATGGTCAAATGAAAGGGAGTTTAATATATAAGTAAGTATGTTCACCTGCATGTACTTGAGTCATAGTTATGTAGAGTAGTGAGTAGAATTTAGTTGGATCAATATTCAGTACATCTCCTTGACCTGATAGGATCTGAAATGCAGTCAATACGCAGTGAAGACTCTCTCTATATTTCAGCTCCTTTACATTAAAACAAATACAAAACAAATAAATTTTAATCATGACAGTTTCTTGAAAGGTTGAAGGAAAACTTCTTTGTATTAACAAGCAACGTAAATGGAAAAAACAAAACATTGAACTTTAAATCTCTATGATCACACTTACCCCAGTATCTATTAACATGTACAGAACCTTTACTAAATCATCAAAAAAGTCAATGTTGATGAGATGGGCAAACTTTGCCAAGCCCTCCAGAACAGATGACAAAAGAACAGAATTACTGGCCTTCTTCAGAATACGAAAATATGTAGCAAACACAGATTGTATGATTTCCGTATGCTGGGAATGACAAAAAAAAGATAATGGAAACAACATTTTAGTTCATTCTTCTGTTTACCGAGTCAGGGAAAACATAATTTTAACCTTGATTGGTTGGACATTACTTTACACACAGTCTACACACCCACCGACTGCATATGCAAACTTTTCACTAATTGTGACTACAAAACAAACAAAACTTGTTCATGAATTTCAAACAAAATTCCCTGTTCCACTGTTTATAAGTGACATCAGTTTATACTGTCAATGAGACATTGAGTTACTGCAAGTAAAATGATGAAGGTAAGTCAGGGACTTCACAAATGAAAAACTAGTGTATCACTCTCCCATTGCCAATTAGGGCCAGGCAATATAAAGTGGGTGGGGTTACAATAGAGTTATGTCACTCCTATCATCAGAATAGGAAGAGTCACAGTCCAGTGAATTTAAGCCACTTAAACACGTAATTCACTAAACACTTTTACTAACTGTTTTTACTTAATGCATTGAGTTATTTGGTAAAAATCATTTCATGTATGTCTGAATTCTCCAATCTGATATCTTACCAGCTTCCTTCGTTTGTTTTTATTCTCAGTGGCTTCTGTAGCTTGTAGTTCTTTCTCTACCTCTGCTAGGCGTTTTTGATGCTGAAAGGACAAATTTGTATGTTTTCTCGTTAAAGCTTGTTTTGATCATTTTGTCTACATTCATGATTCATGTAATAAATCTCAAGTGCAAAAACAAAATGTAATGACATGAAGTAAAACGTTTATTTCCCAGTTTAGAGGACTCTTGTAAAGGGATGCTCACAACCAGAGGTTATTAATTTGTTGTGTTTGCCAAATGAGTAATGATGTGAAGAAAGAAATATTCAATCCAAAGACAGAAAAAAAAACAATTTGATGGAACATTTACGAAACTCACTCTCTTCTGAGATCTGGACATCTTCTTTAGTTTCTCTTTTTTCTCAATAAGTTTCTTCTTTCTGTCTCCTTCCTCCGGTAGAGCAACATCTTTTATCTTCAATGAGAGGAATGCGTTCAGAACCTTAAATAAAAATAAAAGATGTACAAATAAGCTTGTAGTTCCAGTTGTTGTTATCAGTTAAAATACAGACATGGACAAATTTATTTTATACTAGGGATTAATATTTGAAGATACATCATTTATAAAAACTGCGTTGAATTTACATCTATAAGACTAGGAAATATTTCTTGTATTGAAAATTCCAGCGACATTCTTACTTTGGCAGTCATCGTTAAAAGCACGTATTCAGTTCCACTCACAAAAACCAATATGATTGTGCTTAATTTCCCTCAATTGACATACAAAAACATGTATGATGTATCCTTGATGTAATATTATAAACAAATACATTAACCGAAATTTGCCAAATTGGACACACACAGTTCCTAAACCCTGCCTAACACCATGTAACAGCATTATTTACTGCCTTGCAAATAACCATACTCAAACAAATTGTGTACTTTTGGAAAGACCACATAATTGCGTTTAGTGTGATTTATATTTTGCCATGTTTTTGCAGTTGATACATGTGATAGGGCCTACCACTAGTAAAGAGAATATTAAAGAATGACACTTATTGTCCATCTACGGGGTTTTCCAAACATGTATGTGCAGTGTAGGTAGGCATTTATAGAGAATTTTTGTGTTCTATGGAAAATCTGCAGTTAGGCTGATCTGGTTTAAGAATACATACCTTAGGCTGAACATTGTAGCTATGACTGCGAACAAGTTTACTGATAAAGCGAACAGCATCTAGCACTGCCTCTCCAAAGAAATCAATCTTGAAGAGTTGTCTTATGTTCTGACAGCATGTGTTGGAGACCTGTACAATATTTGGAAAATTATAATTAGTATAAATATTGAAGCAATAAGGGTCCAATTTCATATAAGAGAACCTCTCCGAACAAATGTTTTGTTACATCATTCTGGCAAGCAAAATTGTTTTACACCCAGCCATCTCTTCTGACCAAGCAGCAATATGAAGTTGGACCCAAAGCAATAAGTTAGTATTGGGCCTTCATAGATGAATTACTTAAAAGTCAAAGCCCTTTCATAAAGGTTAGAGCACTTAGTAAAGAAGTCCACTCTGCAAACTTTGCATAGCATTTGGTGATTCTTTAACATGATGGTTTATTTTATTCAAAGCATGTAGTCTTTACAAGGTAATTCAAAAACTCACTTCTTCATTTTCATCCACCATGAGTGAAACAACAACATTAATGATGTTAGTGCGGTAGTTGAAATGATGCAAGCTTGTCATCAGTGTGCACAGACATCTTGCAGCTACCTCAGCGATGCTCTTTTTTGCATTGTCTGGGAGTTCAAATGTGGTTTTACCTGCCTCCTGTTCTCGACGCATTTGTTTTTTACTCTTTTTGTGTCCTGAATTCGATACAAGAGTTTTGTTCATTAAATCAAGCAACAAGTGAGTTTTAGTGTTAAACTGATCCATCCAGTAATTCATTTTCACTTACCTCTACAAGCTCTTTCCAAGAATGTTAAGTATTCTTTATACTGCTTCAGTAATCCTTCTTCAAAATCTCTTTTCTTCTTCACATCCTTACTCAGCTGAGGTAGCAAAATTCAAACCAGTATACTATTAGTGGAATTATTGGAAGTAAATCAACTAGATTTGCCGACAGGAAAGTCAATTTGGTAGGTTTTGCATTCTAAATAACAGAGGTCATGCGCTGTAAATGCTCATTTTTCAATTAACACAAATAACAATCGACTTCCACAAACCCATAAAGAAAATTTAGATTGTAAAATTGGCTTTCATACGCCTTCCTCCATCCCCTGAATAATGCCTTTGCTGTGCCCTGAAACCAACCTCAACTGATTTGGCTTTATCTCCCCATTCTCGTATACGGTATCCAGGAGCAATGTCTTTGAAGACCTCAACCAGTGAAACCATAGTCAGTTTCTGAACAGTTACAGCAACATCTCTTTCTTTTTCAAATAGCATCATACGAAGGTCCCTTAATTTGCTGATCTGTAGGGTAAAGAAAGTGTTTATTGTCAGGAGCACTGTCAAAAAGCTTCTTATTTAGGTAAAGGTTCCCCCATAGCCTGACATAAAATTCCATGCTCATTGAACTCTGATACTTACATTTTTTTCTGGGTCAGTAAGTACTGCATGTGACAAGCCGGCTATTCTCTGTTTTCTCAGTGTTAGTTTCCTCTGTCTCAGGGCAAACAACTCTACAGTGCTTAGAGCAGGAAGAGCGATCTTCTCGTCTTCAACCTCTGAAAAATACAAATCGATGAACTTATTGTATTTTATGTACTCATAATTCATAATTTGTTCTAAAATAAAAATAACATCTTGCCCATTAGAAATATCTATAGAAAAAAAGAGACATATTTTCATTTAATCCTTAACCAGTTAACGTAGGAAGACATGTACATGTATTCAGGCCAATATTTTGTGTGCCAGAAATTAGAAGACATATACATGTACATCTGCATTTGAATAAATTCATTGTTTTATGAGGTCTGTGGCTGCCACCATTGTTTATCATTGTATTTGGCTCAATGGGAGGCACGCATGAGTGGTCCGAAATTCAATCATACCATGGTCAGTTTTCAGCCAAGGTTTTGCAATTTACAGTGAACACATCTCATAATTTCTGTAAAGAGAACAAATGCCGCTGCATTTTATGACAACTTTTGTTTCACCATGCTTCAACATAAACAAGTATAGAGTACTATGAACCAAGCATAGAATGAGGTGAATACCTATACATCATTACCTTTATTAGCTTCTTCCTGATCTGCCTCATCTTCCACACTGTTATCCTCCTTCTTTTCTTCTTGTGCCTCCTCCCATCTAAACTCAAAACCCTTAGCATGCTTAATAGGAAGAAGCTGCTTCATCTTTTTATGTGAATCAGTTGTTGCTTTAGGAACTGATCTTGGCTCCATTTCATAGGGAGCCAATTTATTATCATGGTCACCTTTCTTTCTCTTGCTGCTTTTGGGTTGTGTTGGAAGTTCGCTACAGGTAGTTGCAAAGGAAAAAAACAGTAAAACAAGAAATATAAAAATTAAACTAAAGACTACTTGTAACTGTGCAATCATCTGCATTCGAAAGCCAAAAACAAACCTTACAACAATCGCTATAGAAAGTTATTTCTCAGAAAGCTTACTCATCTTCTCATTTAATTGCATGGTTTTTAACATTGGTGATTTTGTAATTATTGGTGCATTTACAGAGAAACAAAATTCATCCCAATGTTAACACATCTAATCTGATATAAATGTATCAGGCAATCTGACTACATACATGATACCAGGCCTGGAATTAAATGGAGGCAACGGAGGCTATGGCCTCTGTTGCCCTGGTCTTGGCCCTGATGCCCCTTCAAAAGTTTCACATAGACTTAAAGATTTTGCAATGGGAGTGCCCTTTGCAAAATGAAAATGGCCTTGCCCACTCAAAGATAAAATCCCAGGCCTCCTGTTACATGTAAGATTTTAGGCCTTGTACAGAACTGTGTAGTTTCTCACCTGTCATCAACACTGGAAAGAAATGAATTCCCAAATCCCATGGATTGGATGTATTCCAAATCCTCTCCGGTGAAATCTTCTGTAACATCTTCTTCCTCTTCATCTCCTTCATCTTCTTTTACATTGTCAGTTTTTTTTTCCTTTCCTTTCTCATCTCCCTGCTCTTTTTGATGTTTCCTTGAATCATTTGTAACTCTTTTATCTGTGATAACTCCAGCTTTAATGCCTGCAGAATAACTGGCTCTATTCCAGAAGCCTTTTGGGGGCTTGGTGCTAGCTGAACCACTCTTAGAACTCTTCCCAAGTGCGCGAGCACGACGTGGTGTTAGTGACTTACTGGAACGGATGTTGGACCTTTTGCTAACGCTCACCTTTGTCTTGCGAACATTTTTCACAACTTTTCCACGTGGCTAAGATCAAGAGGGTGATGTCATAAAAATGCATTAAATTTGTATTGTTTTTTTTCATCATAAAAAGACAAGAAACACAAGCAATGCAAAGCATAAACAAAACTGGTTACTGTATAGTGTAGTGTTTGTAAAAGTTTAAATAAGGTCAAGTCTTCATCTTCCCTATTTTAACTTTTTAGTGCAGCCATCACAAATGAGGATATATCGCACTGTGTTGTGAAGAAATTTACAGTCAAGAGAAGTGCTCATGAACACAAGTGTAACAACCTTAGGGGGGTTCATCCTTCATCACACTAATGAAGTAGTTACAATGGGGCCACTTTTTGGCATGAGGGATACTGCCTACTGGATATGGCTTACTTTTCATGTTTGTTTGTAGTTCTTGTTCATTTGCTCTTCTCTCTGTCTCTTTATTAATTCTGTCAACCTTTCTTAACAGCAAAATCAATACAAATAATATAGTACTTTTTTTTAGTAAGGCCAAGGCTTTTTAAGGGCCTAATTTAATCCAAAATGGCCACAGTCAGTAAACATCGAGGAAAGTATAGTAATTCGGAGGGAAAAAAAAAAACATCTTTTTAAATAAATATCTTTTGAAAATTTATTTAAACATCCAAACCACCCTGGTCAACATGGTCAAGCTAAGTCTAAAGAAAAGAGGTAAGTGAACACATTGACATGATTGAGCTGGTTTAAACCGCCTACCTGCCCGTAGGAAATGGGCCTTGAATTTCTTATCGGTAGGCTTAAGAAAAAATGGGGCCAGACGTTTGGCCAATGATTCAGCTTGGGGCAAACTTTCCGCTGCTCGCCACCAATTTATCTCCCTAAGTTCTGGGTTTTTTTCACTAAATTATATTCTTACCTATCAAGGAGGGTTTACCGAACATGTACAGCCAGAAAACAGGCAGAATTTAACAATTCTAAAGGCTTAAAAAGGTGTCCCAAAATCGCAAGGCTTCGTCTTGCAGTGAGATGAAAACAAACGCCATGTTGTTTCGTTTTCCTGCTGTGTGTGTGTCTGTGTAAGTTGTGCAATACTCCAATCAGTCGGTCATCGTTCATGCGCATTGGACAATTCGCTAGGACTTTTTGATTTGTGGAATGGGTAATAATCGAAGATGATATTTAGGAGGGAAATTAGAACAACCCACAAAGCACGCGTTGAACTTACCTAGGGCTTGTACTAATGGAATAATCCAAAACAAAGTTATGAATATTCAGTTTATGCAAGCCATTGGACAAACCCAGCTTATTTTAATATTCATAAAAATTACATATTCATTATGACCTTTGGTGAACCAGGTATTGGGAGAAACATGTACGACAAACAAACCGTTCTGGTGTCAATGCCTCATAGCCGTGTGGTACAGGCTATGCTTTCTTAATAATTTGTTCTCTCTCTTGTTACAGGTTCGAATCTCCGTAAGTACATTGCATTATCTGATTAAACGTTCATTCCTTCCAGTAGATAAGATACAGGTAGAAACATGTAGGGACAACATGGAGACTGGATGAGTGAGGAGACAGGAGAGAAGAAGACAGTGTGGGAAAAAGCGGGTTTTTTTTCCGCCAAAATTTGAGGATTTAACCAAATATCCCTAGTTTTTAAACCGATCCCCTATGAAAACTATTTTTTTTACGTTTTCAAGATTCACCGAATCGATAGAACACATCCTCAGGTATGAACTGGAGAAAAAAAAATTGAAAAAAACTTTTTTAAAACGCCAAAAAGCTGGTGGCTGAATGCGGAAATTTTTCCCAGCTTGGCCACGGATTCAGCATGTGGCTGGCCACAACTTCAGTGAGTGGGGCTCTACACGGGTCCTACTAAATACCGTCAACACGAATTGCACCGTCAACACACCGTCAACATGCCGTCAACACATCCAAAAAACAATATAATTCAGCAGCAGAAACAGTATTGCATTGGAACCTTAAATACTGGTCAATACGCCATTTGGCTTAACAACATGAGGTTAAATGTCTAAAATTTGCCATTTTCAGTTCACGAAATTTGTCCCTACGTGCAGCTCTACGAAATCGGCAGCCATTTTGCCTCGGAGAAACGCGGACCATACCATTACACTAGAGGGACGATAATTTCACACAACACACCGATAGAGGGCGGTGGTTACGTGTGAATCTGGCAAAAGGATACCCGGGGCAAGAAATAAAATAATACGCAGGCCGTGAGGGGCCCCAGAAGATCAGGACTTAGGCCCTACATTTGAATGATGAAGATTGAAGTTAGGCATTTTGATTAACTACAAAATCTCCTGCCACACCGGATTGGGATTTGTTTTATACCCATACATGAATGGTACAGTCCAAGCTCAGTTAGAAGGCAAGATGGCGGCCAACGTCTACTCTGCTTAAAAATAATTTTTTAGCGTGAAGAAAAACCTCCATTTTCATAAATGAAATGTAACCTAAACCAATGGATTGGAACTTCTCCTTTATTTAGCCCATACTTAACAATTCTATGCCTCTTTTGTTGAATTAGAACGTATTTTGGGTGTGTTGACGGTGTGTTGACGGTATTAGGTGTGTTGACGGTATTTTAGTAGGACCGGCTCTACAGTACACACCTGGCCCACACTGTCACTGGCACTGCACTGCTGCATTTTTCCACAAATGAAATGAAAACTACTCTGCTCTGTCACTTACTTACTACTGGTTTTTAATACCTAGTAATAGTATGTAACAAATTGGCAGTATAGCATGTCCTGTTTTACCATTTAAGCATGGATGATTTACTTACCTTCGCCATAATTTTGCACGGCGGCACAACAAACTCACGAGGTTTTTTTAATGCACATGCACCAAAAAAGACACCACACCACATGGAATGGATATTGCACACTACTAACGAGACATAGTCGGGTTTCCCAAAATCTGCTTCCCGGGTAGTTGTTTTTTTCAATAGTGAATAACGGTATATGTCCGTGATACGACCACGCGACACAAAATTTAAAGAGCGCCCTCTAGAGGGCTCTCTGGAGGACGGTGGAATCGATCAGTCGCTCCCCCCCCCCCCCCCCGTGTAAGATGAGACGGGGATTTCGGGGGTGGGGAAGCTATAACTGGTTGCTCTGAGGAGGGGCTACCTCGGTTTTCTTGCTGCGAGCCATGAGCATGGAGGATTCGCATTAATGTTCTATTATAAACTTGTATGGCAATGAAGGACCTCTCAAAGGTCTTGCATTACACAGAAGCCTTTGAATAGTAGAGAAGATGTGAAATTTCAGATAGTTAGGGGTCGGAAAACCCGTGAGTGTTGGGGGGGGGGGGGAGAGACATGCAATCGGGCAGGGACTGACAAGTGGGACTAATAATAGTTTAATATTCTGCGGCAGATGAGATGATTCGAGAGTTTAATAAGCGAAAATAGAAGTCCCCAGTTTTTACCTTCCACAAATACAGACTTTTAAAAAAATACAGACTTAAAAAACAATTAGAACCTGCGATATCAGTCTCCCGACAGAGATAAAGTAAAAGGGTAACTGTAGTCTGATTAGAACAAATTCTGCACAGTATAGTGTGGCGGAAAGTGCATTTTCCCCAGAGATTGATAAACTGTTTGCTAAAAATAGAGCTGTAATATTAAAATGGTGTTGGAAGTTGATCACATTTTTATTGGGCTTTAGGGACTTGCAGTTGTATTCAACACCTAATCACACAGTCGTTAACCAACATTGTCTATGTCGAACCATTCGTAAGTAAACCCTTACGCTTCAGAGTGAACAGTCTCTTAGAGTTCTAGGTTTACACTTCAGCATTTAGTCGGCATTTCGTCAGTATTTGCAGCCTTCATCTTCTGCCCATGAACCAGTCATCGTCCCACCCCCTCCTTTTCTATAATCAATTGTCCCATCCCTCTTTACAGTGATAAGTACCAAATTTATTGTCCACCCCTCCCCTGGTCTCAATAAGTCCCATATCCCCCGAGGACCTTAGTAGAAGTTTGACGACTGGCACTGACGACTGGCTTCCCGCCCTCTGACGTTGTGGGAACTTAGCAGCCCGAAACATCACTGCTGGACATCAACGGTGCGGAGGTGCCCGTTACAATAGTATTACCACCACAAACCAATACCCAAATCTTCATTGGGAGCTTTGTAAAAAAGAGTTTAAGCAAACTTTCAATAATTATGCCTAAAACAAACTTACGTTTGCATTTATTTTTTAGCTACCGCACCTACATCATTATTGTTCATGTTTGGATGAAAATGAAGAAGTGAGTTATCAAAAGAAAGTATAGGCCTGTAGCTAGATGCTTTGGATGGAATTGGAAATTTCTGAACAATGAGCAAATCTACGAAATAACTGGATCCGTTTGACGGTTTTCAAAAACCTTTCCCAATTCCAAATCTCTCGTATACCCCAGAGCTAGTATCAAAATCAGTGAGCGACTTCACGGTTTCTTGTTTGTTTGTTGGGGTGTTTGTTTGTTTGTTTATTTGTTTGTTTGTTGGGGTGTTTGTTTTTGTGTGTGTTTGTTGGGTTGTTGGGGGTGTAGGGGTAGTTTGTTTGCTTGTTTGTTGGGGTTGGTGTTTGTTTGTTAGTTTGTTGGTGTTGTTTTGGGGGTCTTGGCTATATACCTAGGCCAAAACTCGGCCTAACGGGCTAGCTCTTGTAAGGCCCTACCCGCGTTGATGGTACAAGGTCCAGGAATTTTCGGTTGTGGAAAGCATAAATCTGCTGACACACAGATTAGGGATTACTAGGCCAAACTCATGCGCCAAGCTTATTATCATAATTTGTATACCCACAGAATCTTTTCAATTATAATTTTTTGGGGTCATACAATTCATAGAATGTGAAATGGTAAGAATCTATCACAACCTGGGGGTTGTGTGTTTCCAACTTTTAGGGAGATTTGATAAATTTAGACTTCAAAGTTGGTCCTAGTATTTGGTTTGTGATTGGAGGAGTGCCTGATGAAAACTGGCAGCAAGTCGGTGGGAAAAACACATTATTTGGGTGTGTTTTTTTCTAATTAGCAAAAATTTCAAACGGCTGACCTACCAAAAATTGAAAAGAAATCTGAAGATTAGTTGTCTGAAAATATATCTGATCGGTTTTCAAGAGGCTGAGAGATTTTTAACATTTTTTGAGTATTTTTGAATATTTTAGCATTAGCGTTGGCTTGGCTACTATAGACTGTGCAAGTCTCGCACGTATTCGAACACTGGGATCCGTTAAAGCGCGTGAGTTTGTTTCTTTCACGCATTAAAGCAATGTACGTGGGACCACAGTGGTCCCAAAAATGTTCGAATACGCGCGAGACTTGCACGGTCTATTGGAGTGTATGTGCACCCATTGACCTCTGTTAAAGTCTGTGGAAATCGCACACTGCCCTCTACACCGGTCCCTCTCCAGCTTGAAATTTTGTGCTATAGTCTCTGCCGCCCGCACATATACATTACAATGTGTCACGTTCCGTTTGCCAGACTACACAGTACACGGATTTTTTAGTACAATCGATCACACACGATACGCATAGCGCATAGCTCAGCGGGCGGAGGCGGAAGAACGAATGGGCCTGGTTGGTTGCATTATTTGGCATTAACCACAATAAAAAGAATGACACAACATGCTCCATATAGACGTGGAACTTCAACAAACGCTGCCATGTTAGACTGTACTTTATTTGGATTCCTTTTCTCGAAGTCCAAGTTTAGGCTTCTTGAGTGTCATCTTTTAGTTATTGTTGCCATAATTGTGTTGTTTTTAACGACATTCTGTTCATCAGATTGTAAGAATGACAGTGACTGTCGTCACGGAGTTTGCCAATTAGATGCATGTGTTTGTGATACTGGGTGGGCGGGCTCCAAGTGTGAACACTGCGGCGGGCGAACTAGGTAAGGAAAATTACTTGGATACGGATACTTTCATGACAAGTGACATGCTCAAACACATTTGAAAAACCATCAACATCGTTATCGTATGGCTTCCTCCATTATGATTTTACTTCCACATAACTTATCTTATTTTATAAAAGATAACACGAAAGATCCTTGCCCTACTTCCTTGTCACATGCTTCTCCCTAACTAAGCAGCTTAGCATGCTTAGTCAGCTTTGGTTGGTCATGTTGGTGGAATAGGCGTGTATCATGTGTCATCTTTTATTTTGCAAATGTAATGTACAACCAGAGCCTTTAGTTAGAGGTACATCCGACACTCCTACCTACTAAATAGTTGTTGCACACTGTGATAATGTCCATGTACTCCTACTCCTAGAGGCTAGAACTATGCAGTTTGTTCCGCTATCGGTCGTGGAGACGATAGCGGAACAAATGACAGGCCCGACTGACCGACTCCCTCTGATACTTGGTCCTACTAGTAGTACTACTTTATATGTTGCCCAAGGACACAAAGTATAAACAGATTTTCAAACAGGCTCCTTTAATTGTTTACAAATTTTAGCCTAAGTTTGGGCAGATGTTCACCTACATGTACCCTCGTAAGGTGTCGTTTATTATTTGTTTTATCCCAGAAAGTGATTTAGAGTAAAGCATAGAGGTAGATGGGAAATAAGATTTATAATTATTTCTTGATGTAATAAGTGCAGAGGCAGCTGTCGGCTACAGCACTTTTAAACTACCCATCTGCCCATTTTCATAAAAGTTGCTCAAGTGACTCGCTTTTGTGATGGAAACTTTGCAAGTTAAGCCTGATGGTTTTACTTTCCTGGGCAGTCATGTTTGTGTTTGCGTGTTGACACAGTATTATATCCTCCTCACTGCAATTATGAAATCACTAAGTCAACACTGGTGAAATTTTAGGGATATAAAAAACCTTTGTTTTTATTTTGAAACTACATGTGTGGACCATGCAGTTGGGTCAATACATGCAGTTGTAAAAAATAAATTCAATCAATCGTTAAATGTATAAAACGGCAATCCAACAGTTGTTACTCATTCATATTATCCCTGTACTGTATGAAAGAAATGTACATGGTAAGATTTAAGTTTTATATGTTCTGGAAAAGCATGATCCTTTTTGGTTTAAGGTGAATGGCTGAAGTTTGGAAGCAGAAACGTAAATTTTGGTCATGCTCTTTGATTGACATTTTACAAGTGCATGCATGTCTGTGAGATATGGAGGTGAGGCATTGAGGCAACAGAACGCACACAAGTAGCAAGATCTTAAACTTAATTTGTGATTTTAGTGGTAGTTGTAGTGCAGTAGTGTGCCATGCTACATTTTACCTTCCCCATTATGCCATTGCCATGTAAAGTTTGTAATGATTTAGTGTAATACATGTAGGCCTAAATAATGAATCAGCTTATGCTAAAAATGTAATATAGTTCTTTTCCCCTTCAACTGTTTTTACAAATTGATTTCATTTGAATGCATTCTCTGCAGGAACGTCCACAAACACAGACCTTGCTCATGATGTGAGGTTACTAGTAGACAAGAAACAAAACCCAATGTTTGAATTTCATTGCTATTACCTGTACGTACATGTACCATATGGAGCTCCCGTCTATGGACATGATGGAATGGTCTTACCAATAAACCTCAAAACAAAACAGGCCTTAAAACCTGTTTACCTCTTCGCTCAAACTTGTCAATAACTTCCTCTTTCCTAGTGCAGTGAGTAGATTTGTCTTTATTGGCGAGCTGCGAAGCAGAGTGAGCCTATGGAATGACAATTTCCGTCTGTCTCTTCGTCAATAGATTTAAAGTTTTAGCATCAAGCTTCACCATTTTGTTTTGAGTTGTTTTATGGAATCTAAAAGACCTAAGTGAAATCTTTATTATACAGTGACAGCCATATTTGTTAATGTCCCCACCTCTTTGAACATCAGTTGATCAAATAATTGGTTTTTCTACTAGTCATTGGTCTTCTATCGGGTGATCAGCAGCTCGCCATGGCAGCTTCGCTGTTCTAGTTATTTATTGTTGTGCCATTTGCAAAAGAATAATTTCTTAATACATGCACTCTCTTTCCATAAGTGACCTCATGTGTAAAATACATACTGAGCCGCCAGGCTAGTTTTAGTAGGTGTTGTCTATTATTTCAAATGAAACAAATTGGAAAAATTATGAAAAGGAGGTCACAGCAGGTACATGTAGGTCCTATATTTCAGCTGATTTATAAATATCGATTAGAATACAAACCTTGACATGACATATGTATGGACAATGGGCTTACCTCTGTAAATTCAAGTAATCTATTAGCATGTAGGCCCCCCCTATACAATGTACATTTAAGCATAATAAATTAGCATACACAATTAATGTACAGTGCGTACGTCTATCATTATTGTTCATTGTACGTTATAAAATTGTGCTGTTAAAAACTTCCTGCTTGGTTAACTTATGCTTGGTGTTGTTTGTACACAATCCTGTAAAATATAAACAAGTAATACAATATATAACAGCAATCAGGCCCAGGGCTCGAACTTGACCCTGGACCACAGGACCAAGGCCAGTGTTTTTAGGTCGGGCCAGTAAACCCATGAATGACCAGACAAGTCCAGCTGTCTTGTGTTTTTAAATTGAATAATAATACCTCACTGTGAAATATCTTTTAAACAGAAATAAATTATGTTCAAACTGTCAAATGTTGACTTTGAGTCTGCAAGGGTATACAATTCCGTTGAGTATCAAAATATACTAACCCAATTAAGACAAATGCAGTGTTCTCCACACATGGGTTTTGGGAGGGCCGGCCGCCCTGCCAAAGAATTGGCCGCCCTGCTAAAATACATGTAAGTGGCCGCCCTGCCAAAAAAATGACAAATCACGGAATGAAAGCAACTTCGATGGCAGCGCCGAACACTGGTATAGCTTCCTTTACACACAGACTATTTTTCGCCTGCACTTAATACGATCAAACTACAATTTGTAAATCTGTCAGTAATGTCCCACGTTGTCAAATACATGTAACCACTTGAAAAAGGAATTTTTCGGTATTTTTACAGGTGGACCCATATTCAGACCCCTGCCAAGTACCCATCAAAGGCGTGATTTGTCTATCCTTATATCAGGTCACACATGCACCTAGTTTATAACCAAATGTAATATACATGTAAAAGCAATCGGACATTTCACTAAGCCCTTTGGGGTCTCAAAAATGATGAAAAGTCATTACGCAGGCTAAAATGTCCGTTTTTAAAGACCTATGTATACATTGATATAAAAATGACCTGTGCTCCTTTTGACAATTAATTTAGTTGATGGGATACCAGCTACCCTTCAAATTAATTTGTAGCTATATATCTTATCTCCATTTGTAGATACAGACCTCTAAAAATGCCGAAAACACAGAAAGTCAATTTAAAGGGGCGAGGCTTAATTTTTTAGGGGGTCATGTCTCAAAAATGTTGAGTGTCTTCATGGCACCCATAGGGGTTTATTTAAAAAAAAAAAAAAAACTAGCAAAATTTGAGACAGAGCCTGCCAAACTTTTCAGGATTTTAGGTGATTTGGCACGGAATGACCCCAAAGTCACAGGAACCCTCATCGTGCACTGACACTACAGTACTGGTTGTTGGTTTTATTTTACTTTGAACCGGTGTTTCCTTTCTTGTACATTTACAATGTACATACAGGTCCATGTTCATACATGTATGTGTCATTGCCTAGGACTATCACATTGACTACATAATTGCTTTATTTAGATACCTTGATTCATGAAATGTTAATGCAAATTGCATCCATTGTGTGTACGCAATGATTGCAATGAATATTTTATTTTTTGTTTTGTAACCGTGCCAGCCTGTACCATCATTGTGTGTCAAGAGCAGTCCATTGTACAAACACTAGAATGAACTCTGTACTTTATAAATGCTTTATCCATAATGCACATAGGTTGGCATAATGTGCTCTATTGAAAATTGTAGCATTGTCACATGATTGTCTGATTGTACACCAAGGCTGTGCAGGGAACAGGGGGATGTAGAAACCGTACCTGTACATACTGTACATGCTGTAATGGTGGATTCATTTTTTGTATCACTGGAAAACAGTGTTCATTCAAGTTCAAGCTCTACATCGTACATCTACATACAATGTAGTGATATCCAAACTAAAATTGTTTTCTTTTGCCATGAATTATTTTTTTTCCTGTAAGCATCTGGGTAATTTGGGCAAGGTTGGGTGAGGTTCAAAAACATGATTGTCTTTGTTGTTATTGTTGGACCACTGACTGAACAGGCCCGACGTCAACAGACAAGTTCTAATCCTGTAATTTATTTTGTAGGCCTATGTTTAAGCAGAGGGTACTGCAATCAATGTTTTTTCTTAAATCCTGCAAGTAACATAAAACCATGGAGCAATAAGAGTGATAGGCCTATATACAATTGTCATGATTGTACATGTACATGTATGTGGACTGAACTAACCGTGTTGACGAAACATCCATGTATTGCTGTAGATTGTGAGTTGAACCTGAATATAATGTGTATTTTCCCTTCTTGTTTTGTACACTGACTCGGACTTTAAACGATCACATCATCGTATGGCTACATGTACACCCACACCATGTACATTAGCACCAGCTGCTAATTGCACCCCTATGATGGTTCTACATCATACATTGTAAGGTACTTGTTGTAATGCAAACATTTCAACCAATGTCACTGATACATTGACCTTGGAAAATGTTATTTGCCTTTTTGAATTGAGTAGATGTACTTTAAAAGGTGGCTTTCTTGTTAATCTTGTGTACATCACTTGTCAGGAAATTATTTTCTAATAAATTATTTATTAATAAGGCTCTAACATGTCTAACCTTGGTAGAAATTGTAACCATGGTAACTGTACTAATTATTATAGCTACATGCAATTAGTGTGTACAGCCCTCGTACTCAGTGTGGTCTATGTAGGTGTTTTCTTTCCATGAGTAGACCATGGTTAGACTGACTGGTGACTAGTCACCAGACTCAGAGACTGGAAATGTGTGATTCTGACTCAGTCATGTCAGTAGAATCCCATGATGGAATTGACCTTTTATTTTTACTATACATGTAGTGATCATTATGTTTGATTGGTCTCTGATTACGTTTGTCCTGTTTGTACACCTGTAGGGTTGATGTGCTTTTTATAAAACTGTTCACCATTTGAACTTTTAGATACACTTTACACTGTATAGGCCTACTAGTACACGTTCTCTTCATACTGTACTTTACTCAATCTGAACATAATAATAATAATAATAATAATAATAGTAATAATAATAATAATTTTGTAGTCTTAGATAAGACGAAGAAGATGTGTCATCTCATTGACCAAGCTGTGCCGGATGATATAAGGGTCGCTACGAAGGAGACAGAAAAGATCCAAAAGTACCAAGACCTAGCCAGGGAACTCCGTATGATTTGGCAGGTGAAGGTGAAAGTAGTCCCCGTGGTGGTTGGAGCACTTGGCACCATTCCGAAAGCACTGGGGAAACATCTAGTGGAAATTGGGACAAATGTGAGGGTAGATCTATTACAGAAGGCGGCACTTTTGGGAACAGAGAGGATCCTGAGAAAGACCCTTGAGATCTAAGGCTACGGGACGTAGCCCGACTCAAGGAGTTACCGGCACAAAGGAAAATGTGATTTTTCTTTTGCATGCTGTGATAAGATTAAATAATAATAATAATAATAATAATAATAATAATAATAATAATAATAATAATAATAATAATAATAATAATAATAATAATAATAATAATAATAATAATAATAATAATAATAATAATAATAATAATAATAATAATAATAATAATAATAATAATAATAATATTACATTTATACAGCTCCAAATCTATTTTTCTTAAATGCTCTAAGGCGCTTCACAAAAAGTATTTAACAAGTATATTAAAATGCACTACCTGTAAATTTGTACGAAGTGAATAATTAGGTTAAAATAAAAAAAAATTAAGTACAAATATTTTTAAAATCCCACCGACAACGTCCACCAACAGTTAAGGAACACAATATGGATACAGTTAAAACCTGAGGGGTTGCTTGAAAGCTTTATTAAAAAAGTGTGTTTTAAGTTTACTGTTAAAAAGATTGACAGTCTCTGTTTCTCGAATACAGACATCCACAAAAAATTGGGTCATTCCACATTTTAGGGGAAGCCATATCTTCCATATTGCATAATCTGGTATTAACACGCTATAATCTAGTCTGATCACATGAAAGTCTAGTAGTTCTGGAGGCACTAGACATGTGTAAAAGATCAACAAGATACTGAGGTCCAATGCCATTTAGACATTTAAAAACTAAAAATAATACACAATTTATCCATAATTCTTAATTTGATTGGAAGCCAATGCAGCCCTTCATAAGCACAGGAGTAATGTGAGCAGACTTATGAAACTGAACCTGTATGCTAGTCTTTGAAGGCCACTGATCCCAACAAGCACATGGTTTGAAGTTACTTGATAGCTGATTCTAGTAGCAAAATCTTTGTGCCTTTAGGGAGACTTTTTACAGTTTGTTTGAATCATGAAGATTGTAGATGAACCGTACAAGTAGTCAATGCACATTACATTTATAACTATGTAAGTACAGATCATGTTTAATTATCATTTATAATTATGTGGAAGTATTCATACATGAACAAAACTTTGTAAAGGAAAAGCAAGTTTTCTGGTAAGTTTCTTGTGTAACATGATGCATTGCCAGAAGTGATGTTTTATAACTCATGTAGACCTATTATCCTGACACAACACTGGCAGGACTGATGCCTGTCTAATCTTGTCCAATAATCTTAGATTCAATATCCTATCTAATACCCTTTTCATGACTCACTCTACATTTACATTGCCTGCAGATGCAGTATTAGAAATTCACAGTAGTCCAGCATTGAACAATTATGCTGTAAGTGTGCACGCACATGTACATGTACAGGGTAGTGTTCTATGACATGTAGTGAAAACGCGATTCTGATAGACTGTGTGTGTGAACATGTACAAAATGTTACACTTGGGCACATTCAGCATGTTCAGAGCAAAAGGAACTCTTTTTTCCTTCATGCATGTTTTTGTTATAAAAGAGTGTTACACATGGGCAATACAAACATATAATGTAAATATGACCTTACTTCAAGGGCCAATGGTTTCCTATTTTAGAGTACACATGTATGTCTACTGTTTTGCAAAAATAAAATCTTGTAATATTTAGTCTACAAAATGTTCTTTTCAACTATGTTTTTTTTTCCAGCTTAAAAAAAAAGGTAATAATAATAGTGGACAATGGACATTTGTTACCTGCCTTGTGTGTCAAAACACTGTATATCATTTGTACACTGTACATACATGTAATCTAGATGTACAACCTTCATTCAGGTGGTGAATGTTAGCCTGCCATTTTAGGATACAGTCATACATGGAGTTGTATATTTCTTACATGTCTAATGCTGGCATGGCTGGAGGCATGTACATGTACATGAGTGACATGTATTACTTTAAATACAAAGGGGGCCTACAATGTACAACAAAATGTATATGAAAAGCTAAAATGTTTTGATTTTATTCAATATTAATTCCATGACTTCCTCATTTTTAGTGTAAAGTTTTATTTGTACATGTGATACATGCACACATGTAAGACTTGGATAAGGATGTACATGTGTGTAAGGAGGATGTCTTTTGTACACACTTGCATAGATTTTAAGCTTTGTGAGTTGCTTATTTTTCATGTTAAGGGTCAAATTTGATTTATTCTGTCTGTTTTATTGTTGTTGCAGAAATTTATTTGTCAGGATTTATTTCTTTCTTTCTTTTAAAAATGTGTTTACAAGGAACACTGTTTATTGAGCAAATTCTCCTGTAAAACCAGGTAACCATGTTATCTCTGCAACTTGTTAAACCATGTAAACCAGAGGTAAAAAATTACAAATAAGACAATTTTCATATGAGTGTTCTTCTTTTGTGTATTTAGGTTGGATTCACCTGTAGGCTCAATTTATGACTCAAAAGGACAGTATGAAACCGACACTACATGTGTATGGCTGATAGACAGTGGCAAGTAAGTAAAAGTGTAATAATGCTGCCATAATATTCTAATATACCTAAAGATGCTAAAGATGCTGTGCGTTGATGTATGGGTACAGTCATTAGTGTACATGTAGGCTTATGTAACACCCTACACAGTAGTTTAACAAATATCATATGATTTGGGAAAAGCCTACATGTACATGTACATATGTACACACTGTACATGGTAAAATACGTGTAGGTCAAAATATTTAGTTTGAGATACTGACATCCTACAAATTGCTTGCAAAAGTAATTGAAAATGCATTATACAAGTCCCTATCTAATTTTAAAATTCCAATGAAGCCTTGCATTATACAAACACTGCAAAATGTAAGATTCATTGCCCTGTTTAGATGACCTCCATAACGCAAACACTTGATAACCAACTACAGTCATTGACAGTTATGTAGCAGGTTTTTGTTGATATGAGCAATACTTCAAGGAAATACATACAGTATTATGCAGCATGATGATCTAAATAATGTTGTCTTTTCTTAATAACAGACCTGGCACTGATATTAGTTTATATCTAGAAGATTTTGCCACAGAATGCAGCTGGGATTATTTGTATATCTTTGATGGAGACTCTATTTATGCACCGCTTGTTGCAGCTTTTAGGTAGGTACATGTATCCAAAATTGGCTCACACAAAAGCCAATTGTTAATCTACTCTCACAAGTAGAAGTACACATACAGGCACAGAAACACTCTGTAGATAGTTTTCCAACTCCCTTCGGTATCACATATATATGAAAGACCAATAATCAACTTAAAACACTTAATTTTGTTACTTATTAGTTAAATTACCAATCTACACTCTAATTACCTTGTGAAGTCCTACATACATGTGATTTAATTCCTCATCTCATAATCTTACTTTCATAATGTGTTTGAGGTGTCAATAGATCAGATTGAAGAAACATGTATTGAAGTTTACTACAATGAATTCTGGAATGGGACTGCATTGTATGACTTGAAGGTTTATGTTAACTTTATTTCATATGATTCTTGGCACAGTGGACCTGTCCGTTATCCAAACATCAACATTATACATGAAGTCACAACTACATCCGGCTATGCATACTTGTATTTCTACAGTGATGCAGCATTTAAATTTGATGGATTTAATGTCACTTACAGGTGAGTACTACATTTCTCATTTATTTACGTATTATAACTTTTAGTGGTCTTGGGCAATTTTCACCCTGAGCCCCCCCCCCCCCTCCCCAAAGTTATGTTTCCGGTTGCCTGACTTTTATGGCACGGCATTTATTCAGCTTAAAAAGCAAATTTAAAAAGCAAAAGGGAGGAAAGCCATTGATTTCAGGGAGAAAATGTCAGTTTTCGACAAATTTAAAGAGTTTAAAAGAAATTGAAATAAAAGCAAAACATGTGAAGAAAAATTTACAGATGTCTCATGGTTTGAGTCTATTTTGTGATCCACCTGGCTGTGCAACCGATACTACATAGTATCTTACCAGTGGAAAATGCCCACTGATCTGGCAATGGTTTCCAGTCACACTGATCATCGTTTTGCAACAGTTGGTATTTTAGTGCAATACCAGTTTCATCATGAGAATTTTTTCCCATGGGGTAAAGGCCTACATTCTATTCAATGCACAGCACGCAGGTGTGCACAAAGGAAATTGCCTGGACAACACTGGGGAAAAAATGAGCGTATTTGAGCACATTCTACAGATTTGCACAATCTGCAGATGCACATGATTTTGCCCAATCTGTAGAGCGCAATCTGCAAAATCTGCAAATACATGTACTTAGAATGGACTCAACACACACATGAGCATGGACGCACAACAGAAGTCACATGCAGTCCATTTTGGACATCAGTTGAGATTGTAGCTGAAAGTGTCTCTTCTTTTGAGAAACTTATCTGACATGTCTGACACAATCCTACCACCATGTTAACCAGTAACATCTCCTGTGATTTTCAAGTCTATAAAAGAGACCTTTTAAGAATGTTGGAGCAGTTTGTGTCACTCACTGTTTTTTAAAATCATGTAGGACATTATTACACACACAAACCCTACATACATGTACATTGTAACACTAGATTGATCAAATAGTTAAAAGCGTTGTTGGGTCCAGTAACTTGTACTAGATTCATACACCTTCTGATTGTATTTTTCTCTGTTCTGACTTCAAACTTAAAAAAAAAAAAAAGGTAATGCTTGACATACATTATACCAGCCCTACTTTAAAATGGCATTGTAATCAAAACAGAACATTTTGGGGGCCCGAGTAAGGATGTCTGTGAAAAACTTCATTGGTTAGATTACATTTGATTTTTGCAATTGTCAATATCATGTTCTATGTAAGGTTTTTCAATTTGTCGTGTTGTACACATGCTGATTTTTTCAACTAGTAATTTCAGCTAATATCTATGAAATATTTGAGATTTTGTATGTCATTGGATTGATATAAGTTTTGGTTTAGTGATACTCTTTCCGAGTACTGTTTACTTGATACAAAGAAACTGTTAAATCAGATACAAACCATTCGTTTGTGATGTGAAGCTGCTTAACCAGTTAAATATTTAGCCTGCAGGGGACACACATGTAACAGAAGGTTCTGTGAGGTTTTAGATAAAATGTCTTACATTATGTATGTTATATACTCAACACATGAAACATGTGAAATGTAATTTACAAATTTTTTGTGAAATTCTTTTCTTGCATAGAGTGGACTCATGTCCCAATGGCTGTTCTAACCATGGTGTGTGTAATCCGACATATAATAACTGCACTTGTGACCCCCTCTGGACTGGGAATAGTTGTGACATATTAGCCTGTCCTTCTAACTGTAGTGACCATGGAGAATGTAGTCCAAGTGACAAGAAGTGTATATGTGACTCTGGGTATCAGGGTAAGTAGCGTTGCTTCAATCTATGTACATGTATTTTGATCAATTAGCCACAAAATATGTAGTTAATTGTTTATGAAATTTGTATTTATTGCAGCCGCCGTCTGTGGAATGATCTACCAATAAACCTTTAAACACAACCTGAAATCAGTTCCTTCAGAACACACCTCAAAACCTACCTCTTTACTCAACTTTTCGATAATTCTCCTTTCTCAGCGCAGTGAATAGTTTTCTTACTAGATACTACTGCTATATATGTCATTATTATTGGGGGTTTCGGCCATCTGCCGAAACCACCTTTGTTTTCCTCCAGATTTGTATTCATTTTTTTTTTTTACAACATATCAGAACAATTCTCTGAAAGCCTAGGCTGAAACTTAGATCTGGCAGCAGTTTGATCGAGTGTTTTTTATTCTTTTGTTGACGATCAACGACTTAAAAACATGTGTATGTATCATGACACAGCACTGTTGCCATTACTGTCTACATTGCCTGGAAAACACACTGTATCACACAGTCCATCCGCCACAGACCCATTGTGTCCCACGCAAGCATTGTCGTTGTTCCAACCTTTGAACCTTTTATTCATTCATTCTTTACTGCTTTGTTATTTGGTCCTTTCGGGTTGCAGGATCCCGTATCAGGAAACTAGAAACAACTAGAACTCCGTGTGGAGAGATTTAACGGCATGACGTTATTAAAAATATGACCGTTGTTACACATTTGTTTGTTTCGATGGGATCGTTAGGAGAAGGGGTTTTTTGTTGGTATGGTTGGCTGCAAGTTGTGCCACAGCACCTTGTAAAATGTTACATGGGGTTTTGTAAATAAATGTGTCATTAATTTCAAACATAGTTCCACATACGTGTATTTTGAAGAAAAAATAGCACCTTGAGACGCCCTCGGGTGTGATAAATTTCTGAACTGTGTATTATGCATTCATTATGACCCAAATTTAATCCTTACACTCTTTGAAGCAGAAGTTCAAATAATATTTTTTCCTATGGGAAAGTCATAATCTCCTTGATGTGTCAAACTCTGAATAGTTATGACCATGAACAAGCTCACACATCATGTGATACCAATGGAGTTATTCTATTGTTTCGAATAGTACACACCTTGAATGCATGATAGCACCAATCCTAGGTGTTTCTGTTTGAATTAAGTCCTAAATTAATTTTGACCACTATACACTATGCAGGCCTAATGCTTCATGAAGACAACAGAGGTGATTGCCTCTACGCCCCTGGGCACAGGTTTGCTGCCCCTTGAAATGTTCCATTTCTACCTCCATGGTTAATTCATACTTGTGAGTTATGTTCAGTAAGACATACATCTATAATAATCTGTTCATGTACTATGTACAATGAGTGTATTTTGATATTGGATGGTGTGTCACATCCTGTGTGTTTAGGATGGGATTGTCGTCAGATGGACAGTGATGGTTACTGGCAGATTCTAGACAGTCATACGTATGGAAGAGCTTCCGCTGCTGTTATTCAACAAGATGAAATACTTTGGATACTTGATGGTTATGACTTTAATGACAACCGAAACTTCTCCATTATTAGGTACCGTAGTTCTGACTTCATGCACTACACATGAAACCTTACAGAGGATCTCTTTTTAAAGTCCTAAGTGTACTACAGGTGTATCAGGGCCTCATTTCATAAAATTGTTCACCACAAAAAATAGATTTCTCAGAAAAACCTTGCTCAGCAGAAACAGATTACCAGCAAAAATACCATGTAATGAATATTGATTTTGACTGGCTCCCTGCAATGTTTTCTTAGCAGAAATATTTGCTAAACACCATTTTCTGCTTAACAGCATCATCAAGTTTGCCCAGTTCATTGCCTTAGTGTTTCTCAGATGAAAAGAAAGGATCACAATTTGAAGATTCAAGTTCGTTGATACACATCAGTATAACACCGCTATACTCCTATAATATCAAGTTTTTATTATTGTTAAAAATACAAATAAAAAATAAGTAAATATTTTTTTAAACAGTTAGCGGTTAGACAGGAAATTGGTTGATCTAAATATTAATTTTTTATAAAAATTGCCTCAGACACAACCTTGATGACGGTTCATCACTAGAACTAGAAACAACAGAAGATGTACCAGCGACTCGATATGGCCATTCTGCAGTGTTATATCAGGTAAAATATCCATCATGGTGTATTTCATACGTAAAGACAAGACTGATGCTTTCTGGGTCAAGTGCTATATGCTAACATTATAAGCTAATCCTCAAACTTAATAGTAATTGTACAGTAAAATAATGGACATCTGATATTAACTTAATATTAACAGTATAACTGAAGAAGTTTATCACAATAAAACATAACTTAAATCTTGTGTTTTTCCCCGAACTGTCAGGATGCATTTTACATCTATGGTGGTTCATTAAGCAGTAAAAGAGTCACAAATGAACTTGTCATCTTCAACATGACATCATCAACATGGATCCGTCCCAATACAACAAATAACAGAGTTCCTATTGGTGTTGAAGGACATTCATCACATGTGTACAATGAAACAATGATGGTTTTATTTGGATACAGTCCAGAGTATGGCTACACTAACATGGTACAGGAATACAATTTGGGTGAGTAAGGTATATTGGTTTGCATCCAAATCTGGTTACCACAGTTGTGTAGGTAAAAATGGCATCAAAGTGATCAAACAAATCTTCAAGTAATAGGCTATCCAGTTGTACTTAGTTATCCCCCTTTCTTTGTTATTTAATAATTTCTAACAATTCTACTGAGCTTTACATAACACCCGCCTCCTGTCTCTGGCAACTTTACGTGGTGGTATAAAACAATTTCATGTATTTTCTGACATTGCCTTTACTTACTTTCTACTCAACAGTGAACCAGACTTGGGTAGTAGCTGAAACTACAGGAGTTCAAGTAATTGGAACCTATGGCCATTCTAGTGTATTGGATCCTGTCAGGAATGTGATTTATGTTCATGCTGGATTTAGTGTCACAATGAAGTCCTCATCAGAGTATCTGACTGATGGTCTATACCAGTATGATCTTGTGAAGAAAGAATGGTAAGATCAAGTACTAACTAACTGATGGTCTATACCAGTATGATCTTGTGAAGAAAGAATGGTAAGATCAAGTATTAACTAACTGATAGTCTATACCAGTATGATCTTTTGAAGAAGGACTGGTAAGACCAAGTATTAACTAACTGAAAGTGTAATGTGTCTTTAATATTGTTACATGAACATAGGAGAGTTTTACCATCAAGCAACCAGCCACGGTTTCTTCATACATCAGTCATTCTTAATGACATCCTCTACGTGTTTGGGGGTAACACTCACACAGACTCTATAGAGTTTACTGGTGCTAAGTGCTTCTCGAGTGACTTCCTTGCTTATGACATAAGTGAGTTTGTTTTGTCACCTATATTATTAATACATTTCTTCTTCATGGACGATTTATATACCTGCCAACTGAAGAGATTGGTACAAATTTGTATTTTAGATACACTTAAAGTGCATCTAGTTTTAAAATACTTGACCACTTCGCGGCGGTATTCTGTAATCTTTTCTTTGCCTCTATGCATTTTTTCCCCTTATGGAGCTTCTGGAGTAATCATTTTAAAAGAAACTCTGACTTGACAACAAAGGCTCTCATAGTAATCACCAGGATTTGTTGCACTGTTTCAAGAAAATTTGAGTATGGATTGCAAAACCTGGAGCCATGGTCGATAATCGGCCATGGCATGCTGGATTCTCGGACCCCTCAGACTTACCTCCCATTGAGTCGAATACCATTATAAACAATGGTGGCAGCCTATCCATTCTTGTAAACCACATTTGCAATACAAAATACAAAGGTCTTGAATTGGGGATTACACATTAACCCCGGAAAAGGCAGATTTTGAGCATGAATTCCAGTACCATCTGTCCCCCTTTTACCAGGAAACTTTGCAGAGCTAGGTGAGTGCATGCCTGTGCAAGCTACACAATGGTGTAGGTGAATATACATGTTACCTGTCCAACTGACCGCCCAAAAAAAGGACGCTCTAAGTTGTTCAGGGCATTTATAAACACCCGCTGATTAAGCCAGCTTGGAAAAGTTTGGCACAGGTTCACGTCATCCGAGGTGAAGTGGTTAAGTGATCGTTGAAATTGTCCTGGCATTTGGTGCTGTGTGGATGCATGTTTAAATTACAGTCGGGAAAAGACAAACTGAATTAGATTCAATACTTTGTAGAAATAGTACTGGGGATTATCTACAAACTTCTTAGTAAGTATTTAGATTCAAAGTCTAGTTGAGTGTTTCACTTAAGTAAAGAATTCTATTGTTTTTACTTCTTGTTCCATGTTTCTGATCATATTTCCTTACTTTTGTTTCAGAGTGTAAAACTTGGAGTGATATTTCAGTCAACGGCTACCTCTCCCAAAATATAGCAAGATACGGACATGCAGCAGTAACATATAAGGGCAAAATCTATATTTATAGTGGATTCACTGGCATTATGCAAGAAAACATCTTAGTTTACACTCCAGGTACGTGTATGTTATTTATAGACTCCTTGTAGATGTGTCTTTTTACCAGTTCTTAACTTTCAGGGGTCAAATCATAGAACGGTACATGATGTATTGAAGTGATTTACATAAGTTCAATGGTAGGAAATTACATAATGTGCCAGGGATCAATAACAATAGTAAAAACATATCCTCAGTAAATTGTATGTTTTTTGTCTTACTGAGTTCAGACATTTACATTAGACTTCAAGTAACACTTGCATATTTTGTATGCTGTTTTATTTTTCTTCAGGTAATTGCTCCACTTTGCTGAATACCACACTTTGTCTGGCTGGTAAACCAGGACTGAATTGTGAATGGGATATTGGGCGCAATGTGTGTATTTCATCTGGTGTAGTCAACCTGTATGATAGAGCACTAGACAACTCATCAGACCAATGTCCAGTTGAAAAAGGTGAGTGTAATCAGTCTTATTATCCAGCAATATTTTCCATCATGAGGAGATCATTGTGCAAAGGCCAGTTAAATGACCTGGGAATTGATCAAATTATCTTTGAATGGTCTACCTGATGATGTCTGCACTTCCTAAAGCTATAACTATATGCACATCTTGATAAAGTAAATACAGTGTTAGAGGGGACTAGTAAGTACAATGTTAGAGAGGACTAGTAAATACAATGTTAGAGGGCACAAGTAAATACAATGTTAGAGGGGCCTAGTAAATACAATGTTAGAGGGCACTAGTAAATACAATGTTAGAGGGCACAAGTAAATACAGTGTTAGAGGGGACTAGTAAGTACAATGTTAGAGGGGACTAGTAAGTACAATGTTAGAGGGGCCTAGTAAATACAATGTTAGAGGGGACTAGTAAGTACAATGTTAGAGGGGACTAGTAAGTACAATGTTAGAGGGCACTAGTAAGTACAATGTTAGAGGGCACTAGTAAATACAATGTTAGAGGGCACTAGTAAATACAGTGTTAGAGGGGACTAGCAAGTACAATGTTAGAGGGGACTAGTAAGTACAATGTTAGACGGGACTAGTAAGTACAATGTTAGAGGGCACAAGTAAATACAATGTTAGAGGGCACTAGTAAGTACAGTGTTAAAGGGGACTAGTAAGTAGAATGTTAGAGGGGACAAGAAAATACAATGTTAGAGGGGCCTAGTAAATACAATGTTAGAGGGCACAAGTAAATACAATGTTAGAGGGCACTAGTAAATACAATGTTAGAGGGCACAAGTAAATACAATGTTAGAGGGGACTAGTAAATACAATGTTAGAGGGGACTAGTAAATACAATGTTAGAGGGCACAAGTAAATACAATGTTAGAGGGCACTAGTAAGTACAGTGTTAGAGGGGACTAGCAAGTACAATGTTAGAGGGGACTAGCAAATACAATGTTAGAGGGGCCTAGTAAATACAATGTTAGAGGGGACTAGTAAGTACAATGTTAGAGGGGCCTAGTAAGTACAATGTTAGAGGGGACTAGTAAGTACAATGTTAGAGGGCACAAGTAAATACAATGTTAGAGGGCACTAGTAAGTACAGTGTTAGAGGGCACTAGTAAATACAATGTTAGAGGGCACTAGTAAATACAATGTTAGAGGGGACTAGTTAGTACAATGTTAGAGGGGACTAGTTAGTACAATGTTAGAGGGCACTAGTAAATACAGTGTTAGAGGGCACTAGTAAGTACAATGTTAGAGGGCACTAGTAAATACAATGTTAGAGGGCACTAGTAAATACAATGTTAGAGGGCACAAGTAAATACAATGTTAGAGGGGCCTAGTAAGTACAATGTTAGAGGGCACAAGTAAATACAATGTTAGAGGGGACTAGTAAGTACAATGTTAGAGGGGACTAGTAAGTACAATGTTAGAGGGCACAAGTAAATACAATGTTAGAGGGCACAAGTAAATACAATGTTAGAGGGGACTAGTAAGTACAATGTTAGAGGGGACTAGTAAGTACAATGTTAGAGGGCACAAGTAAATACAATGTTAGAGGGGCCTAGTAAATACAATGTTAGAGGGGCCTAGTAAATACAATGTTAGAGGGCACTAGTAAATACAATGTTAGAGGGCACAAGTAAATACAATGTTAGAGGGGACTAGTAAGTACAATGTTAGAGGGGACTAGTAAGTACAATGTTAGAGGGCACAAGTAAATACAATGTTAGAGGGGACTAGTAAATACAATGTTAGAGGGGACTAGTAAGTACAATGTTAGAGGGCACAAGTAAATACAATGTTAGAGGGCACTAGTAAATACAATGTTAGAGGGCACAAGTAAATACAATGTTAGAGGGGACTAGTAAATACAATGTTAGAGGGCCTAGTAAATACAAAAGACTGTCCTTGAGTGAAATGTGCCAGTTAGAAAAAAATATTGTAATATTTGTTATAGAACCATCGTGTAAGACAGCTGTGTGTTATGAGTGCTTACAATTACCAGGATGCGGCTGGTGCAATGATGGATGTAAACCACTTGAAAAATGTTCAGATCAGGTAGGTCTGCATGACGTGATATTCATAAGGCTTGTCAGTTTGAGCAACTCTGGTCTACTCTGAATTTCTCTTATTGGATTGAGAGTTCTTTTGGATTAATTAAAATAAAGAAAAAACCCACAATGTTTTGACATCAAGAATATTCATAAGGAATGCTTGTCAGAGTTATCAAGAGTATTCTGTCTGTACTGCTCACCAACCTGTGAGACCAGTGCCCAATTTCATAGCTATTCTGAGTAATTCTTGTCAGTTATCAAGATTCTGAGGATTGTTTTTCAGAGTTATCAGAAGTATTCTTTCTGTACTGCTCACCAACCTGTGAGACCATTGCCCAATTTCACAGCTATTCATTCCATGGAATTTGAGTCCTATGACCCATAATATTCCCTGCAGTAGGGGGCGGGGACACCATAAACCCAGAGTTTCTTGGTAAGAAGTGCAAAGAAATTTGGCCCTGGTAGTATGTTTTAATTAAAGAGGTGCTCCAAGGTCAAACTCAGTTTTGTGATGCACTCACTTTTCAATAGAGGCCTTATCGAAGTGGACAAATTACATGTCTCTAACCTCAAGTTAATATAGTGTAAAATGAAGTTCCATCTGATACTCTTTCAGCGCAAAATTTGAAGTATGACCAGGATGACAATGCTGAATGTCAACCAACATATTTCAAAGAGGAATTTTTACGCCAGTCAAAAGGTCAAATGAAATGCAGTTTTGATTGAATATCATCGCAATTCTGGAATTAAATAACAATTTCTTGTACATACCCATATATGTGAAATTTAACGTCATAGGAGGTTTTTTAATATTGACAAAATCTGCACTGGAAGGGGATAAAACAATGGCATTTTACACCATTTTGATGTGAGGTTAGAGACTTGAAATTGTTTCTCCTCTTTCATAAGGACTCTATCTATTGGAAAATGAGTGCATTGCAAAACTGAATTCTACCCAGAGCTTCTTTTTAAACGAATAACCTTCATTTCAGAAAGACTCTGGGTCAAGTTGAAACGTCAGGCCATTAACTATTTGTTTGCATTTATAGCATAGGTCGTTTTAATTTAAAGCAGTTTGCAACAGCTAATTCTATTTTCTCATTTAATTGACTGTATATACACTGTACATGCATACAAACTTACTGGGTTCCATATTACATTCCACACCTCATGAATTTGTTTTTGTTTCTTTGTTACTAGAATGACATATTTTGCACCAGTGCGGAGTGTAACCAATTTTTTAATTGTGAGTTGTGCAACAATCAAGCATCTTGTCAATGGTTATCTGATGGGAAGTGTGAATCGGCTCAAGGTAACTGACAAACTTGTATTGTTATGGATTTCTTATTAACACATATAAAAGTTCTGACAATACTATTGCAAGAAGTATGTACATACATAAATAAACACATTTAGTAGCCTATTGGTAAGGTTGTATGCTTTACATGTGAGTCCCTTATGTCATGGGTTTTTATAACTCTATGTTTGTATATCGATGGAAGTGATGCGAAACACTACATATGTGCTACCATAGACTGCTAACAGTAGTACACCTGATCAAAAACTGCCTTTGTTTATTTTCTAAAAGGGAATAAAAGAGTGGCAAAGAGGTCTTAAACGACCATTTCTAACCGGCAGGATCTTGGCTGTGCGATAAAGGACCATGCTGAAGGCGTGGTCCTTTATCGCATGGCCATGACCCTGCAAGATTTAAACTGCTCGTTCAAGACTAAGTCACCACTCTTTTTTAATTTTGCTTTTAAAAAATATCCTTCCATTAAAAACATTCAAAGACCTTTAAAAGTTGAGAACAATTCAGACAGTTTAGCCTTAGCACGCCTTGACTCTGCGTTGAATTTCTGTCCCATGTTGAGCACTAAGTAGCTTCTCTCACCAAGTTTCAAACTTGTGCACATAAGTTTGAAACCATCGCACGTAAGTTTCAAGTTTGCACGAGCCAAATATGCAACCTACCAAGTTGAAATTGGGCCGTGAAATTTGCGCGCCTGGCACAATCATCTAATAGCGCCCTCTTTTGACTCAATTTTATCAGGTCATGTCTAAACACTCTTCACCTTGTTTATATCATATGTTTAAATATGGCCATGTGATCTCCTGTCAACCAATCAGAATGGACAAACTGTCCCAGGTATTTATGAATGTTCTTTTATAAAGTGAATACATCTGTTTAAGGTTAACGATAATAGATATTGTTCATTAAGTAACACAGTGGTGAATCTGTTATGTATTACAGGGGGTGATTCTTCTTGTGGAATTACATGTGATTCTCTGTCTTCATGTAATAAGTGCTTGGATGGAGATGGCTGTATGTGGTGTACAAATCAACATCGGTGTGTTGATTCCAAATCTTATATTACATCATTCCCTTACGGACTGTGCTGGGAATGGCAAACTAGCAAGCGTAACTGCCCAGGTAAATATTCAACTTGTATGTTTTGCAAACATGCCTGTCAAATGCAGCAATTTTGGACTGATACGTTAACTGCCACACACAGAAACTTTGGTCTGAGATGTACATTTACTCTCTGTCAAACACAGAAACTTTGGTCTGAGATGTACATTTACTCTCTGTCAAACACAGAAACTTTGGTCTGAGATGTACATTTACTCCCTGTCAAACACAGAAACTTTGGTCTGAGATGTACATTTACTCTCTGTCAAACACAGAAACTTTGGTTTGAGATGTACATTTACTCTCTGTCAAACACAGAAACTTTGGTCTGAGATGTACATTTACTCTCTGTCAAACACAGAAACTTTGGTCTGAGTTGTACATTTACTCTCTGTCAAACACAGAAACTTTGATCTAAGGAGTACATTTACTCTCTGTCAAACACAGAAATTTTGGTCTGAGAAGTATATTTACTCCCGGTCAAACACAGAATCTTTGGGCTGAGAAGTACATTTACTCTCTGTCAAACACAGAAACTTTGGTCTGAGACGTTCTTTTACTCTCTGTCAAACACAGAAACTTTGGTCTGAGATGTACATTTACTCTCTGTCAAACACAGAAACTTTGTGCTGAGGAGTACATTTACTCTCTGTCAAAAACAGAAACTTTGGTCTGAGATTTACATTTACTCTCTGTCAAACACAGAAACTTTGGTCTGAGATGTACATTTACTTTCTGTCAAACACAGAAACTTTGGTCTGAGTTGTACATTTACTCTCTGTCAAACACAGAAACTTTGATCTAAGGAGTACATTTACTCTCTGTCAAACACATAAACTTTGGTCTGAGTTGTACATTTACTCTCTGTCAAACACAGAAACTTTGTGCTGAGGAGTACATTTACTCTCTGTCAAACACAGAAACTTTGGTCTGAGATGTACATTTACTCTCTGTCAAACACAGAAACTTTGGTCTGAGATGTACATTTACTCTCTGTCAAACACAGAAACTTTGGTCTGAGATGTACATTTACTCTCTGTCAAACACATAAACTTTGGTCTGAGATGTACATTTACTCTCTGTCAAACACAGAAACTTTGGTCTGAGATGTACATTTACTCTCTGACAAACACAGAAACTTTGGTTTGAGATGTACATTTACTCTCTGTCAAACACAGAAACTTTGGGCTGAGATGTACATTTACTCTCTGTCAAACACAGAAACTTTGGTCTGAGATGTATTTTTACTATTTTTCTTTTAAACACAGAAACTTTGAGAAATGTGTTCTTCATCATAAACGTTTTGAAGAAGAGTTCCAGACTAACTATTTTCAATAATGACATTTAGTACATGTCATTGTCATATTAGCAAAATTTAGTTAAATCAATTCCATCAGGATTTTGTAGAAGGTTAATGTGGTCATACATTTCTTGCAGCGTAGTGCGATTTAGATTCATAGCTCTGTACATCTAGTAACTAATTACAGTCTTAATGTTCCATTTGATTTGATTTCAGCTTCTAACTGTTCCTTATTGAAAACCTGTGATGCATGTCATGCTGATCCACGCTGTGGTTGGTGTGATTCTGGTGAAAGCAATGGGCTTGGCAAGTGCATAGAGGGCAGTCTTACAGGGCCCCTGAAGTTGGATAATGATGGTAATTCCTATGTAGATGCAGGGCTTTGTCCTGATGAAAGCTGGTTCTTCTTTGAATGTCCATGTAAGTAGAAAATTCATACTCTTTCAATTTCTTTCAAGAAAAGTAGGACTCCTTTAATTTCAGTTACGAAAATTAGGACTCTCAGAATGAGAGACTTTGGTATGCTAGGTGGCTGCAGACATTCAAGGTTAATTTCAGTTGTTTATGTATGTAATTCTGGCATGCACACATTTTAAAGAACAACATAGTTACCATGGTTACCTGGGAACTTAGTCTGCTGCCACTTAGTGTCCCCAGAGGTCTACTATTTTTTTGCAAGATTGTCCAGAAAGTGTTAGCTGTGCTGCAGCCAATAGATTATCTTTTGACAATAAATAGAGAATACAAACTGATCATTGGAGAAAAGTGAGTTTCTTATTTGAAGTAATAGTAGCTGTTAGTGCATCTAACCATCAGATGTACAGATAGTGGGGATATGTAGATGATAACCTACAGTACCAGAGTCATTTACACCAACGATTGAAATAGACTACAATTTAGAATGCATGTGTTTTAGATCCACTTTTTGCTGTATCCCTGTTTTTATTTGAGGTTTGTACATTAATGTTATGCATGCTGTTTCATTACCACATGTACCATGGAGTATTGGAATGCTCCCATTCACTGCACATTACATTGAAGGGGAAATGTGTGTAGTAGAATTTATGGGAATACCATAAACTGATTGGCTTGCCCTGAAAATGTTTAATATTTACAGATCCTGAGGTTATCAATTGTATCTCCCGCACATTTGTTTAAAGTATTTGCACTGTTGTAATCCCCTGTCATCCTTCCTTCTTCACACTCACAATCCCGATCCTCCCCCAAAATCAAAGCTTTTCTGAAGTGTTCATTAAGAAACACTTTCAAGTCTTACTGATGTGTCTCAATTTATGAATTGCAGAACATGTACCTAGAAGTAAACTTTTAAACCAAATGGGTTGTTTTCCTTCACATTTATGACTTATTCTTGAACCAGTAGTACATTCAGTAAAACAATTGATGTATGGCTTGATTTGTCGAGTTGGCTTGTTTAAATCCATGGAGTAAGATGTACCTCTATCATGCCTTGGGGCCTACTACCATTGTATGAATGCATTCATAATGTGTCTAGCTGACTGCCAGGAAAGACAATTCCTTGTATAGAAAACTTACTGTTTATTTCCTTTCACTAGACATTGATACTAGGAATTCCATTGTTGGACTTATTACATGTACCTCTGGAATCCATCTGATGTGAAACACAAGGTGTACCTTTGCTTCCTCAAAAAAGCAACTATACTTGAATTTTGTACTGGACTGTTTCTTGAGAGTACACTTTTACAAAGCAGTGAGTATACACAAGTATGGAGAACACAGAAACTGTGAACTTGATGCTTGTGTAAATGAAATCTTAAAGTAGGATTTGTATATTGTCGATGGTATACAGTATAATAATAACAAGCTTTTATTTGGGGTGTTTTTAAGTGTATTGTTAATGGTATAACAAGCTTTTATTTTGGGTGTTTTAAGTTTGCCAATTTTTGTTGAATCCCCATACCCATTGTTTGTTTGGTTTTTATTTGCTTTTTTCCCCAGCATGCCAGTGTAATGGACACAGTCAGTGTGTGAATGAAACAAGCTCCATTTGTGTAAACTGCCAGAACAATACAACAGGTATACTACACGCTGCTTTAGAAACGTATTTATTGCAAGGATGATATACCATGCCATTGGAAGTGTATGATGTTCTGTGTTTTAAAAATGTTAAAAGACTTTCTCAGTCTGTAAGAAACAATTGGCTTATAGTTGTTGGATGGTGTTAAGTTCGTACTAAAGACAATTGACTATAAAATTGACATTAATTATCTGCAGTCTTATTATCTACCGTGATTATCACGGCGAAACACAAAGCCATGTTGATCACTGTTATAACCCTACTGGTTGTGTTGTAATGTATAGTCTAATGATTACAGAGCTATGTTGATCACTGTTATAACCCTACTGGTTGTGGTGTAATGTATAGTCTAATGATTACAGAGCTATGTTGATCACTGTTATAACCCTACTGGTTGTGGTGTAATGTATAGTCTAATGATTACAGAGCCATGTTGATCACTGTTATAACCCTACTGGTTGTGGTGTAATGTATAGTCTAATGATTACAGAGCCATGTTGATCACTGTTATAACCCTACTGGTTGTGGTGTAATGTATAGTCTAATGATTACAGAGCCATGTTGATCACTGTTATAACCCTACTGGTTGTGGTGTAATGTATAGTCTAATGATTACAGAGCCATGTTGATCACTGTTATAACCCTACTGGTTGTGGTGTAATGGATAGTCTAATGATTACAGAGCTATGTTGATCACTGTTATAACCCTACTGGTTGTGGTGTAATGTATAGTCTAATGATTACAACGCCATGTTGATCACTGTTATAACCCTACTGGTTGTGGTGTAATGGATAGTCTAATGATTACAGAGCTATGTTGATCACTGTTATAACCCTACTGGTTGTGGTGTAATGTATAGTCTAATGATTACAGAGCTATGTTGATCACTGTTATAACCCTACTGGTTGTGGTGTAATGTATAGTCTAATGATTACAGAGCTATGTTGATCACTGTTATAACCCTACTGGTTGTGGTGTAATGTATAGTCTAATGATTACAGAGCTATGTTGATCACTGTTATAACCCTACTGGTTGTGGTGTAATGGATAGTCTAATGATTACAGAGCCATGTTGATCACTGTTATAACCCTACTGGTTGTGGTGTAATGTATAGTCTAATGATTACAGAGCCATGTTGATCACTGTTATAACCCTACTGGTTGTGGTGTAATGTATAGTCTAATGATTACAGAGCCATGTTGATCACTGTTATAACCCTACTGGTTGTGGTGTAATGTATAGTCTAATGATTACAGAGCTATGTTGATCACTGTTATAACCCTACTGGTTGTGGTGTAATGTATAGTCTAATGATTACAGAGCCATGTTGATCACTGTTATAACACTACTGGTTGTGGTGTAATGGATACTTTAATGATGACAACGATCTTCAAGTAATGACTGATTTATTGTTTTTTTTCTATTTTTTAGGTCCTCAGTGTCAGTATTGTGCTGATGGATTTTTTGGTGATCCTTTAAATGGAGGATCTTGTTCGCCATGTCAATGTAATAATCATGCAACTAACTGTGACCATATCTCAGGAAAGTGTTACTGTGACACTAAAGGAATAATTGGCATGTACTGTGATAGGTAAGTTAACATTATTATGAGGGTGAATTTCTTATTATGATTAAAGAAAAATATGAAGTCTTGCAAAATTCAATCTGCAGTGTTTCAGTTTTGAACAAAGTTTAGGAAATGAGTCAACACTATTGCTAGTTATGCCCCGCTGGCGAAGCAAGCCGAAGGGGCATATAGTGTTTGCCTTGTTCTTCCGTGTGTACCTGTGTGTGTGTGAACATGTCTACGCATTCAAACCGAGGACTTTAACAGTAGGGATCCGGGAAAATTACATATTGGGGACAGTCCTCTGTTTGTTTCGTGTACAAAACCAATGGGAACGTTGCTAAAAAAAGTCCAAACCATGGGATGTCCTCGGTTTACACCATTTACAAACATTTGGTGTGTGTGAGTTTGTTTTCACATTCAAACCGGGGACCTATAACAAAAGAGGACAATAGGGTCCCCGGTTGGGTAAAGGTCCCCAGGAACTTTGGAAATTGTGTACAAAACCAATGGGAGCTGTTGCCAAAAAGTTAGAGTCCAAACAAAAGAGGGACAATAGGAGGTCCCCGATTGGAGGTGTTTACACACTTGGGTGCCCTTACACATGCCAACTTACCAGGTACTTTTAACAATGGAACAATGGACCCCACAAGGCAATTTCAATAGGAACAATAGGGCCCCACAAGGGAATTCTTTAGAAAAGGGAACAATAGAACAACAATAGCAGTACCCCACAAACCGGATCCGTAAGGTTGGGTGTGTGTGTGTGTGTGTGTGGGCTTCTGTGCTTCTCTCAGAAGCCTATTGTTTTTTTATACCCTACAAGAAATGTCTAGGCCATTATGGCTAAAACAAAAGAAAGAGCGATAACTCAAGAAGGACTTGGCATATCAACTCCAAACTTGGTTTGTGGATTGGTCTTGGGATCCCTCGGAAGCCTATTGTTTTTCGATGCCCTACAAGAAATGTCAAGGTCATTATGGCTAAAACAAAAGAAATGTTGTCCAAGCGGTAGGTAACTCAAGAGAGAGATTAATCTTAACGGGGCATTTGTGTTTGTCAACACACCATTCTTGTTTTTTTAAAGCTAATTAATGTTTTTGTCTACTTATTTTTGTAGATGTGATGTTTCACAGCGCTACTATGGCAACCCTTTAAATGGTGGAACGTGTTACTGTAAGTAATACCTCATGTAGTGTAATTAACATTTACATTTCTCAATTGGCATCAGCTAATATTGGTTTTATTTAAACCTTTCTGTACTGAATATAGTAAGATAAGAATATATTTGGACTGGTAATAGAGCTTTAAAAAACAGTACATGATCATTTCATTTTCTACATTTTCAACTATCCTTTCTTTGATCTCTTTACAGATGATTTGTCAATGAATTTTAAATACACATTCAATCTGTCGTCAAATGATGAACTGTTTCTAACAATGATTAATCTGATGACCTCACCTGAGGTCAGTAATCGTGACATAGAGTTCACTCTTCAAGTCAACAAAGAGATTAATTTGAATGTAACCTTCAAAACAAGTAAGTAATCCTGTGTAGATTATACACCAGTGTTCTTTAGGAATGTGTATTTACAGTGTTGACTTCATGATTGATAGATGGATTGTTTACTTGGGAGAGTCCGTATTGGATTTGGGAAATTATTATAGGTGTGAAAGTGTCATTACAACAGGAACATGTAAATGTGATTGAAGAAACACGAAACACCAATCAATGGTTTGATGCAGTTGAAGCCGTACTCTGCGTTTATTAAGAGCAAGATCTTAAGAGTTAAACATGGTATGTTTTTCATGCAAGAGAAAATGAAATAGACAATCACTACACAATATTCCCCCCTCCCCCCCCCCCCCATTATGGCATTTTAATAATTTAAGTAAAGTATGGGCTCCTCAAGTATACTTTCAAATTCCAAAGATTCGACGTAATTATTGTAATTTTGAATATTTCCCTAATTGTATTTCACAGATGACAGACCTGGTCAGGAGATAGCAGTCACGTATGAAGCGGATATTTCTTACTTCAGCACAACTTTCTCTAACTCTGATTACAACTTTGATGATGATTCTAACACCACATTCTTTGTGTACATCTCCAATTTCACCACACCTTTGGCATTTGAGGTAAAAAAGAAGGCTTTTCGTGTTTATAATTTACCCATTTACTTTATATCAGACATACAACTTAAACAAAATCAAGTGGTCGATGGGATGGTACAAGTTTACTTTATATCAGACATCAACTTAAACAAAATCAAGTGGTCGATGGGATGGTACAAGTTTGCCTTATGTCGGACATACAACTTAAACAAATCAAGTGGTCGATGGGATGGTACAAGTTTGCTTTATATCAGACATACAACTTAAACAAAATCAAGTGGTCAATGGGATGGTACAAGTTTGCTTTATATCAGACATACAACTTAAACAAAATCAAGTGGTCAATGGGATGGTACAAGTTTGCCTTATGTCAGACTTACAACTTAAACAAAATCATGTGGTCAATGGGATGGTACAAGTTTGCTTTATATCAGACATACAACTTAAACAAAATCAAGTGGTCGATGGAATGGTACAAGTTTGCCTTATGTCAGACTTACAACTTAAACAAAATCATGTGGTCAATGGGATGGTACAAGTTTGCTTTATATCAGACATACAACTTAAACAAAATCAAGTGGTCAATGGGATGGTACAAGTTTGCTTTATATCAGACATACAACTTAAACAAAATCATGTGGTCGATGGGATGGTACAAGTTTGCTTTATATCAGACTTACAACTTAAACAAAATCATGTGGTCAATGGGATGGAACAAGTTTGCTTTATATCAGACTTACAACTTAAACAAAATCAAGTGGTCGATGGGATGGTACAAGTTTGCTTTATATCAGACTTACAACTTAAACAAAATCATGTGGTCGATGGGATGGTACAAGTTTGCTTTATATCAGACATACAACTTAAACAAAATCATGTGGTCAATGGGGTGGTAAAAGTTTGCTTTATATCAGACATACAACTTAAACAAAATCATGTGGTCAATGGGGTGGTAAAAGTTTGCCTTATGTCAGACTTACAACTTAAACAAAATCATGTGGTCAATGGGATGGTACAAGTTTGCCTTATGTCAGACATACAACTTAAACAAAACCAAGTGGTCAATGGGATGGTACAAGTTTGCTTTATATCAGACTTACAACTTAAACAAAATCATGTGGTCGATGGGATGGTACAAGTTTGCTTTATATCAGACATACAACTTAAACAAAATCATGTGGTCAATGGGGTGGTAAAAGTTTGCTTTATATCAGACATACAACTTAAACAAAATCATGTGGTCAATGGGGTGGTAAAAGTTTGCCTTATGTCAGACTTACAACTTAAACAAAATCATGTGGTCAATGGGATGGTACAAGTTTGCCTTATGTCAGACATACAACTTAAACAAAACCAAGTGGTCAATGGGGTGGTAAAAGTTTGCTTTATATCAGACATACAACTTAAACAAAATCATGTGGTCAATGGGGTGGTAAAAGTTTGCCTTATGTCAGACTTACAACTTAAACAAAATCATGTGGTCAATGGGATGGTACAAGTTTGCCTTATGTCAGACATACAACTTAAACAAAATCATGTGGTCAATGGGGTGGTAAAAGTTTGCTTTATATCAGACATACAACTTAAACAAAATCATGTGGTCAATGGGGTGGTAAAAGTTTGCCTTATGTCAGACTTACAACTTAAACAAAATCATGTGGTCAATGGGATGGTACAAGTTTGCCTTATGTCAGACATACAACTTAAACAAAATCATGTGGTCAATGGGGTGGTAAAAGTTTGCTTTATATCAGACATACAACTTAAACAAAATCATGTGGTCAATGGGGTGGTAAAAGTTTGCCTTATGTCAGACTTACAACTTAAACAAAACCAAGTGGTCAATGGGATGGTACAAGTTTGCTTTATATCAGACATACAACTTAAACAAAATCAAGTGGTCAATGGGATGGTACAAGTTTGCCTTATGGCAGACTTACAACTTAAACAAAACCAAGTGGTCAGTGGGGTGGTAAAAGTTTGCCTTATGGCAGACATACAACTTAAACAAAATCAAGTGGTCAATGGGATGGTACAAGTTTGCTTTATATCAGACATACAACTTAAACAAAATCATGTGGTCAATGGGATGGTACAAGTTTGCCTTATGTCAGACTTACAACTTAAACAAAATCATGTGGTCAATGGGATGGTACAAGTTTGCCTTATGTCAGACATACAACTTAAACAAAATCAAGTGGTCAATGGGATGGTACAAGTTTGCTTTATATCAGACATACAACTTAAACAAAATCATGTGGTCAATGGGATGGTACAAGTTTGCCTTATGTCAGACATACAACTTAAACAAAATCAAGTGGTCAATGGGATGGTACAAGTTTGCTTTATATCAGACTTACAACTTAAACAAAATCATGTGGTCGATGGGATGGTACAAGTTTGCTTTATGTCAGACTTACAACTTAAACAAAATCATGTGGTCAATGGGATGGTACAAGTTTGCCTTATGTCAGACATACAACTTAAACAAAATCATGTGGTCAATGGGATGGTACAAGTTTGCCTTATGTCAGACATACAACTTAAACAAAATCAAGTGGTCAATGGGATGGTACAAGTTTGCTTTATATCAGACATACAACTTAAACAAAATCATGTGGTCAATGGGATGGTACAAGTTTGCCTTATGTCAGACTTACAACTTAAACAAAATCAAGTGGTCAATGGGATGGTACAAGTTTGCCTTATGGCAGACTTACAACTTAAACAAAACCAAGTGGTCAGTGGGGTGGTAAAAGTTTGCCTTATGGCAGACATACAACTTAAACAAAACCAAGTGGTCAATGGGATGGTACAAGTTTGCTATTATATCAGACTTACAACTTAAACAAAATCAAGTACCTAATGGGGTGGTGTTATTTTGCTATCTACTTTATTTAAAAACCTTTTTTCAAACTGCAATCTGTGGAATTACATGTATGTTGTTTTGTTTAATGCATGATTGAAAGGGGGGGGGGGGTCAAATGAGTTGAAGTAATATTCAAATTAAATTTTTCCATAGCATTTCAGACATAAATTATTCTCAGAACAATTCTATTTTGATATTTCAGGTAAGCTTCAACAACCAAAATTAATTAGTATATTTTCCTTTAAACCATTACAAACCCTGACAAAAAAGGATTGTTAACGTGGACAAACATTGATACTTATTGATGATATTTTTAACGTTTCTTTGTATATGTTTTGTTTTCTCTTTTGTGATTTTTGAACAATAATTAATTGCTTGTGATCTCTACCACCTAATATTGTTTTTAATTAACATGAAATTATTTATGTTGATAATTATCACTATATCAATTACCTATCTATTGGGTAACTGATTGTGACCAGAATGTTCCATCTCATCCCTTTACTGTGATGTATAATTTCTTAATATTACTTGTATTCTTCATCTTTTGTTTGAAGATCCTTTTCATGCATATTCATTATTTACAGCTTTTGCTTGTCATGCATATTCATTATTTACAGCTTCTGCTTGTCATATATATTCATTTATTGTTCAGACGTTCCTTCTGATAAATATGTGACAGATCTTAGATCAAACAACCAAGATGTCATAGAGAACATGAAGTCTTCTGCTATTTCCTGAATCATCACCAAAGTCCAACAAGTGATTTTAATTACATGTTTTTTTTTACTAGTAATGTCTTTTCTTAAAGGGTATGGTACATAATTGGTTTATAGAAGAGCAAACTCATTTCTATTTTCAAGTATTCATTGAAAACATCTTCCAAGTGAAACAATTACATGAAGTACATCATAACAATCATTATTAAACACAGATAAACAGTGCCGATATTGTGCATAATCAGGTATGTACAGTTCATGTTCTTTTTTTAATTTGGCAAATCAAAATTGAACCAAGTAGTTACATACAGGTTTCAGAGAGAATTAGTTGTGAGTACTCTATGTATACTGCTATAAAAGTGAACTTTCCATCTGAAAGGTCATCAACTTATTTTGTTGAAACTCAACCAATTATGTATCATTCCATGAACATAGTCGGGTCAGTAAGTCCAGCTCAACCCTCAATGCAAAAAGATCTGCAGACCAAATGCAGGAATCTTCAGTAAAAAAATAACCAGTCTTTTGTTTATATTTCAGCTTTTAAGCTCCATTCACACTGAAGAATTAATTCCTATTTACTGGGAAATAACCCCAGGAATTTCCTGGAGAAGTGAACCCTGCAGCCACTTACTGTTTACTGGGGTTTATTTCTCTAAACATTTCTCCATGCAGGTGGCTGTTTCATTATTAGAAGCTACTTCCCTGCAGTTCAAGTGTGAAAGACTAACATGTATTTTTTCTCCATAATTTCGTAGGAACTTTGTCTAGTTTAACAAGGCCTTCATTGATCTTGAGATTAGTTTAGTCCTAGTTAAATATGTTCATATTGTTATATCTATGTCATCTGTCATTAATCTTCTACCATATTACCGTATTTTCTAGTACATTTCTCCAACAGTCTTGATGTTAGGCACAAGGAATAGGAAATATTGATAATTCCAGTCATTTACCCATAGTTAGCTGGGTATTTCAATCGTAATGATAACACAATTCTCAAGTTGACAACTAGGATGAAAATCAATGGAGTACCTTCTCTTACTAATGGATAATAAATATTTTGTTGAAAGGATTTATCTTTGATGATTAAAAACCAGGTTTCGTGCATCGAGTCAGATGATTTTGGGCTATTACTTCAAATTCTCTTAGCCTTTATCATCATCCTTGTTATTATGCTGACTGTGATGGGTTTAGTGTGGCGATTCTATCAGCTTTACACAGACCAAGTTACTATACAGGTATTGTTTTCCATCCATTAATAAGAACAATTATTTTACATTTCTGATTTGACAATTTGTCAATTTATGACATCAAGCATTGTCAAGACATGTTCTAAAAGTCACTCTTGACAGCTGTAAATCTCTTATCCTTGGAATATAAAAGAAAGAAGTTGTGTCCATTTGCTCTAGTTAAGATTTTCTGATACCAATGAGGAAGATGAACACTTCTATGAGATCATCAAGTTGGGCCGGTAACATGATGGTATTGTTCTTAAAATACACTGGGTTCCAAATAGTCCAGTGTCTCTTAAAAACCTATACAAATTGAGAAGTGTGGTGCAACTCAAAAACGAGGTAAGTGTACAAAGAATGGCAGTCAAGCAACGGCACAAGCCTTTTGCAGTAGAGTTTCTGTTGCTGTGTATAAAGGTAAGTGAATACAGTACCTTAAGGTTATTCTTGGTATTGAGGCAGCTAACCATTTGTTATTTATTCTTTAGAAACTACTTCATGGTTTTTTGCACATTATTAATATTCATTGGCACTAATGATTTAATCCACTCTAATGTCTTACATGCTTGCTGCTATTATTGGATTCAAATCAGGATGCGTGTCTGATTAAGCTTGCTAGGAAAGACTGCTTAGTACAGGAATACAGCACAGAGTGGAATGGTTCTAACATACTGGTCACGATCAGCTTTATTTAACCCAGTAGACTAAGTCTTGCTTAATCTTATAATAATCCACACCATTTATATCCCTACAGGTAGCTCTGTAAGCCATCTGAGTGATGGCCAATTAAATGTTGCAGTTAAAATTATAAAATAGGAAGACTTATTCTAGTCATACAGATGCTGGTGTTTGCTAACTTTACACCTTTTCTTTACCCATTATGCCTTTTGTCTGTCAAACATTGTGCACCCATACCGACCCAATATGCGACCACATTGCAGGTTTCTGTTCGACAGCGATTTCTTCTTCTGAATCTTCTAGAGTTTCTTGTGGTCTTCTTCAGCTGTTTTCTATCATTTCTTCTCTTTTTCGTGGTTGGTTGGAAAGTGAAACAACGGTATGATAGCTTCCGTCGCCAACAGGTAACTCAAAGGGAGAAGCTTTCATCAATGAATAGGATCTTCTATTCCCCTAGGTCCAGGATCACATTCCTTGTTTTTAGGGCTTGATTAATTGGTTATTTCTGTTTGTTTTAGTGCACTTGTGGCGACTTTATTACTGCTTGCACCTGTTTCTGTTAGTGTTGATTATTGATATGCCAGAATTCACAACCTTGTGTGCATTTCATAGAGTGACTCCAGAACCAACCAACATTGTGTTGGAAGAGATAGATACCCTTACTGGAAAAAAAACCACATGAACCATTTTGGAGGCTCTCTATAAATGTGTAGGAGGAATGAGTCTGGCATGTCAGTCCAACTAGTGCATGTTGTGTTGTTGCATGGGAGTCTAACGTTGGTCTTTTGTTTCTTTCTCCCATTTTCTCCCTGTGTGTTCTTCTGTGGACCGTTTTCTCTCTTTGATGTTTGTATGTGACTGTTATTCCTCCATTCTTCTGCATTTATCTTCTTCAACCCTTCCCTTTCCTCATGTCAAACTTATTGTTTTCTTATCTTCATTTCGTTGTCATCTTGTCATTTTGACCTATCATCTGTATTTGTTCCCCATCTTTCAATCTCTCTTTCTTCAATCTGATTGTCTTCATCTTTACATCTTTATCTAGTGCACCTTTCACTCTAAGTAACTTCTTCATCTTCTTTCGATCCCATCTCATCATCTGCTTTTATTAATTTATCATTTCATCTCTTTGTCCGGTCTTATCCCTTTTTAATTCTTACTGTTGTTCACCACTTAACCCTACTTAATGTATCTATTCCTTATCATGCATCATTTTGTTAACTTCTTAATCCTACCCACATCTCACTCCCTAACCATATCTTAATCTTCTCTTCCAAACCCTACCCCACATCTCACTCCCTAATCATATCCCAATCATATCTTCCTAATATTTACCCATATCTCAATCCCTAATCACATCACAATCGTACTTCCTACTGATACTTTTCTTTATATCTTTTCATTCCTGATCTTTATGCTTTCTTTTCCACATTACTGTCTTCTTACACTTGTCAATCCATTTATTTCTTACTTGCATCATCCCACATTCTTAATTTCTCTCTGTTGCCATCTGCCCATCTCTTGGCTTTCTACAAATTCTCTGTTTTTCGTTGTTTCTTGTTGCATCTTGCCTTGGCATCAGATAACATTCTATCAGCCTTCCTTTGACCTTGTGACTGTGCTTGTGACTTTCTTTGTATGTTTTTTTGTGATCATTGTGCTATTTGCGGCCTTTCTGAAACTGAAAGACTTGTGGGATCGCTATCATCGTAGACGGGTAAGTAATCAATAATATCACAGATCACTTTTCATGTAAATGTCACCCAGAGCTACTGCACTATGTAAAGCTGAATCCATCATTGGAAATGAATGCCATCTGGTGAACTGTGAAATGACCAAAAACTAAGCGCTGAAGAAGTCTCTACTTTCAATACACACATTTAGTAATTTCCACCAACTTTTGTTGATTGAATTTGAAAAAAATGCTCTCTTTTAAATTTTTGCAATGCCGTTACCATTCTGGTTCATAAAAAGACATTTGTGAACTCTTTAAACAAACTTGTTTAGTTTTAGCTTTTGGGCTATCAAGACACAGTGTTTTTGCTAAATGTACAAAGTTTATCCTTCATTGCAAAGGTAAGTCTTTGTTAAGGCAATTGCTATTTGTTGTTACGCTCTGGTTTCGGTTTGAGTCTTTCTGTAAGTTGCCATGTTGATCATACTCAGCTCCACGGTAGTGTGTCTTCTTCAGTTTGCAATCCCAACAAAATGCACTATAAAAAAAACATGGTTACTGCTTGGATTATATAAGCAATACATGTATGTGACAACATGAATTTATCAAGAATTTATGTTTTGTATGTTACCAAAGTGTGTTTACTTCCATGTTCATTGAGTCATTTTCAGTTCGAGCATGTACTTATTTGATTGAAATTCAGTACTGCATGATGTCTTTGTGGTTCATAGTGCTCATGTCTGTGCAGATTTTCCATCAATTTATCTGCAACTCATTCAGCAGATAGTCTGCTTAAATAGGAATGAAAAAGCAAGAATTTGATCCAAATTGAGATAAGATTGAAGCAATTCCATTAGACGTCATCCATAATAGTAACTGCATAGCAATGGACCAGCCAACCTATTAATTTAACACACACAATTAACCCATATCAGCCTGACTGGTAGGAGAACATAAACTCTGTCCCTGCTTAACCAAATGTAACATTTGCGGCTGCATTGCAATACAAAGTATAAAAAAACCAAAAAACACATATCTTTACTGCTTCCTAAACACACATACCCACACCCCTAACAACATGTACAGTGTTGGAAAGACAGCTGCCATCATTTGCATCTTGCATTTGGGGAGATTTTGTACAACAATCAGAGATATTTAGAATTATGTTCAATTTTTAGAAAAGTTTCCATAATCAGGGAGATTGTTCGTCAGAACATGGAAAGATGCCAAATCAGGGAGAGTGAGCAGCTCTGGAAATAGTTTATCATTCTCTTACATGTGCTATATATGTTTTGGCATGCTTACCATTTCATATCACTAGCTACAAGAGCAAACAGAAAGACACCCACTTATGTTTCTCATACGGGTTTTTCCACAATGTAGGCGTTAACGCAGTTGTGTGTTCCACAGTCAGGCAGATATGGGTTAAGATTTCTCATTGTTTTATCATTTAATTGATCTTTTTTTGTATCCATTAGAATCGAGCTGTTGAATTAGCGGTGATGGCCCGCAGACCTTTTGCTTCAATTAACCTTGTGATTGAGAACACTGTCCCACCAGATATTGTTGCTGGAACTAACAAAGTAAGCTTTAGGACACTACAATATTATCACAGACTATCTAATTATTAACTGCTCCAACATTTTTATATTAGGACTTTTCTGTGGTGTTTGAATAACTTCCATTACTGTATTAATGAAAACATGATGAAAACATGTAACCAGTAAGTTTTGTTTTTAATTTTTTAAAGATAAACAGTGACATAATATTAACTTCAAAAAAATAGTTAATGACCTGACGTTTTTGACCCTTGCAAAGTCTTCCTCAAATGCAAAAACCCCAAAACCTTTCAGCCTTTGAGAAAGACTCTGCTAAGGTCAAAATGTTGGGCCGATATTGTTTGCATTAATACCTTGGGTCCTTTTGGTTGGTAAGCAGTTTGCAACAGCTAATTCTATTTTCTTGTAATATTAACTTTTTACACAACCTTTACCCCTATATAGAGAAGTTAATAATTTTATTTCTTTTGACCTTTTTATTTCTAGAAACATACGTTTGCATTCTCCTTTGAAGTGTGTTCTGACAACAAGGCACAAGTTGCTACTTTGTTTCTGCAAATGCCAATGCCAGATGGTGAGAAGACTCCTGTAGGTCAGTCTAGATTCTCTTTAGCATCGGCTCTTGTTCAGGTAAAAACAAAGAAAGGTGAAAGACGTAATAGTTATCAAAAACACCAGACAAGAGAAACGGCTAGAGGTACAGAAATGAACCTGAACAACACATCTCAGACTGGAGTTCAACCTCAAAGTACACCAGACACTGAAAGGCGACCTGAACTTTATGTCATCCAAAATATCTCAACTGGTTACGACAATGCAGCAATGGTATAGCAATGTATGTGGTATGGCATTGGTAGACCTAAATTACAAAATTCACATATCTGTTTCTAAAAGGTGTTCAATATTATTTCAGTTTGACAATTTGCTGTCACATTAAAATTCTACTATTTGCCAAAATATTAGTAAAGAACACAATCATTTTCATTTCATAACTTTTATTTAAACCGTGTTTTTTTTCTCAGAATTGGAGACATTTTTTTCCATTAGGCAGATATTGAGCACCAGGGAAACTGATTAACGTCTCCCAAATGTTTTAAACGGGCAGATTGTTAACTTATTACCATCTCACGAATGTTTCAAGGGGGCAGAATGTTAAAGGGTATTCTTGATGAAGGGAGTTTGGTTGGGCCAAAGGTTCTGTTACGAAGTGTATGAGAATGTTGCCTTCAGGGGTCATCACTGGTTGCTCAAAATATATTTTTCGGGGGCGGGGTATGGGGGCTATCTTCTTTTTTAAGTCTACCATCACTGGTAGCTCAGAATATATTTTTTAGGGTGGGGGATGAGGGCCACTTTATGTTATTTAAGTCTACCAATTGCTTTCAGATCAATTGTTTGAAAAGGTTCTGTATTAAATTAGGTACATGCATATGTACATGTAGACAAAAGAGAAAAGTATATATTTTTCAATAAGAATCATTTGTAGATTTTTAAATTGTGTATTGAGATGTTTTTTTTGTGGCAATGCAAATGCGTATTCACCTTTGTTTGAATAAGAAAGTCACACACAAACCAACTTTTGGTTACAGGTCATCATAGGATCACTATTGTACTTTCAATCTTCCCGAACAATACTCAAAAATGCCAATTGTTGTAAAAGTAACAACAGCATGGCAAATCATGTTTAAAAAAACTATTAAAAAAAAGGATTTAGTATAAAATCTCAAGTAACAGGTGAAAGAATGTAAGAAACTAGCAATGGTAATTAATGCAAGTTAACAGCATGCTATTTGTTTTGCTTAACCAGGAGGGTTTTACCCCAGAAGCTTATGGAACACTTGAACAGTTTTCTTTCCAATTCTTTTTCTGCTGCAAACAAGTGACCTTGAAGTTATCGGATGTAAAGGTCAAAATCTCATGTAGCTAGTATAAAATATTGGTTATTTTATGTTTTGTAGACCATTCATGTATTAGCCCTGACAGACTAGGTAGTTTGGCTAGCCTATGGCTTCAATCCTTCAATTTCCTCTTCTCTTATGTCACTCCACACAGCTAATTGTTTGGACTTGGATAAGATTGAAATGCCTGACCATGTGATAAGCAATGGTTATATGGGCCTGTCATCCCAAATCCTTCCAAATACTTCACTTGGGCAATTGAATATAGGAGGAATTTGAAGTGTAAGGGTTTAACAATTACAACTACAGTAAACCTTCATACGAAACCTTTGTAAACATAAACTAAAGCACACCAAGCAGATTCTGTCTATGTAATGTATGTACTTAGCAATTGTGATCCATTAATCAGTACTATAAGACATGTTGATATCATACAATATTGTCTTTTCATGTTATAATAAAATAATATGCAGTAATCTGGTGGCATTTGAACTAAACTCAAGAGAAGGAAATCTTTTAAATTGACACCAACAATGTTAAGTTGCACTTTGATATAGGTAAGCTAAAGGTGTTAGTCAATGTGCTGGAATTTGTGCCATTTTGGTAAAAATGCTAACTAAATAAATTGTAAAACTTGATCAGATTGAAATTCGAGTACACTGAGGACTGATTCTAGACAGTGATAACATCACCAGTCAGAGTCTTCCATGTATTAACAAACTCATTCTCATGCTTAGTTTGTGTCTCACTCCTAACTCAACACAAACATTACAGTCAAAGCCTGCTACAAAAATACAGGTTGTTTTTATAAATTTTAAAGTTATTAACAATGGTTTTGTAAAGAGCAAAACTTGTATAGATGGTACATGTACATGAATGTATATTTTATAAAATTGATGTTGGTTTCTGGAATGTGAAGCACACCAACCGGAGCCATTGGTAAACATTACCATCCTTTATAATGAGCAATGACTGTTGCAATGACAATGAGATGTGAATACTAATTAAGAACTACTTAAGTCTATGGGAATTTATATATAAAATATAAGATTATTGAAATGTATATTAATGCAGATAATCCCAGAAAATAGTCACAATGTACATTTCAGTGAAAACATTTTTCTGTAATTAGCCATTTTGATAAATGACAACTACTAAATGGTTTTATGGATGTTTGATATGCTTGTCAAGTTCTAGTTTCATAGTGACTTCAACATGGAAACAGCTTCACTTGTTATTATTAGTAAACTGCTACATGGGTTCCTGTTTAGAATGAAACAACGTTGACTTTTTGTGTACAGTTTGACTGTTTACATGTACATGGACAATTTAAGATCATGGGTCAGAATCCATGTAATGTTGTACACTGTTAGCATCTTTATAATCTTCGTTGATACTGGACGAATAACGATATGGACATGGACGATATAACGATATGGACGAATAACAATATATTGTATTTCAGTCTACATGGTATACGAATCCATGTTGTGATGGTATGGACGAATAACGATATCTTGTATTTTAGTCTACATGTACATGAATCCATGTTGTGATGGTATGGACGAATAACGATATCTTGTATTTCAGTCTACATGTACATGAATCCATGTTGTGATGGTATGGACGAATAATAACGATATCTTGTATTTCAGTCTACATGGTATATGAATCCATGTTGTGATGGTATGGACGAACAATAACGATATCTTGTATTTCAGTCTACATGTACATGAATCCATGTTGTGATATATGGACGAACAATAAAGATATCTTGTAATGTACATCATAAGGTCAATTGTTAACAAATTGGACAGTTCAGCAGATATAATGTTATTCCACAAAGCACTGTGAAGTCGTACGTAAATTCGAAGCAAACATGTTTAATAGTAAATCATAGTACATCATAGTACACTAGCCAAGGTTAGTATGCAATCCTTTTTGATTTATTATTACTTTCTAATAAGACATTGGTGACTCAATTAACACAAGTTTACACATGCTTACACATGATGATTACAACTGAATTTCAAACTACTTAGAAGTTGCTGTGTATCAATGGGTTTGCTTATTTTCTTTGTTTATTTTTCAGTTTATATCAAGCAAATAATATAAATCCTATATGTATATCTTTCTGATTTTTAATTTGTACGAGGGTCAACGGATTATTTTGTATAAATTGTGCAATTTATAATAAAAACATAATATACTGAACTTTCTGAGTTTCTGTTTCTTACAGTTTGTTTTTATGTTTCAACTGGTGAATTTTATAACACTTTGGATATTTTAAGTATATTTGTGTGTCTTGAGGGCTCTAGTATTGAAATAAAGATGGCTACATCCGAAATCCAGTTACATAAACTATTTTACAAAAGTACAAAAACTAAAAGGCAAATGATGTTATTGGGTGAAGATATGACATGAACATTATGTTTCCCATTTACTTTGTACAAATCTTATATACCCTTGTGCCTTTATAACCCACACACCAATTTTAAACTGAATGAACAATTACTTAAAAGAAAAAAATGTGCTGTCATCCAAACCTTGTTTGACCTTGGAGCTTCCATAGCATTTTTTATTCAAGCCATACTGCATGGATTTAATTTAGATTCCTTTAACTTCTACTGAGATCAATGGAAACTTTCCATTCTACAGCATTGAATGACATTTACAGCAACGCGTTTGTCTGAATAAATGTAAATGTTACTTGCATTATCAGAGAAAGAAAAATAAAGTTATTTATTTCAAACTATTCTGAGGCTATGTAAAGTTATTACAGTAGTTTACAGTGATCCTTTTGGAGCTCACTCCTGCTCTGGTATGAAATAACAATGTTGATGACCTTACACAGCTTTGATAATTAACTAAACGCAAATAAAAAGTGAAAAATGTATCTGATTGAATTAATTTGCACCCCCCCTTTTCTTTTACAGTTGAATTGACAAAATAACTACTGAAGTAGTAAACTTATACCCAAACCCTTGTCCAGAAATTGATTTGGAAACCTATCCATGATCATTATAGATTATTTGGGTTTGGAATAAAGACCCTACTGCCATGTACTGCTCTGATAATAGGATGCATGTAACAGGCATCATACATCTGATCAGCTGATTTCCCTTTTTTCCCCGTCTTTGTGCCACAGAAAACTGAAAAAGACAATATATTACATAATTGTAGAAAAATCTGTCACTCGGAGACAGTCTACTATTACTTGGACCCAATTTCATAGGGCTGCTTAAGCACAAAAAGCCTGGCAGCTCAGCACAGCCCCAATTTTGCTTACCAGAATATAGTTATCTGGTTATTGGCCAAAATACCATTCCTCATGTACCGTCTTTGCCTGGTTTCCTGCTATTATTTGCTTAGCAGAAAACTGTAAAGCATAATTTGCTGCTTAAGCAGCCCTATGAAATTGGGCCATGCATAACAGTTTGCATAAACAACTACTACTAAATAATTTGATCTGAGACCCAACCCCAAAGCCCCATCCAATTAATGGGTAATCTGTAAACACAAGGGAACCAGTAAAAAGACCAAGGTTCAGTTTAAGGAGACTGCCTCAAGGTCCAGCCTTGAGTTTACTATTTTTCATGCTTAATCAAAGTTAACTAATTGGCTATATTGTCATCAACAAAATAAAAGGATATATATACATTGTACTGTTAGTACAGCTTCCAAGTATTCACAACTTGATCTATTTTTATACAAACACAATCTTGGCAAACACAATATACACATCTTTGGTCCACAAAAAATTGACTGATTTCAACTTTATACAGTGGCTTAATCATGAAGTTGTGTTGTATAAATCTTGTACATTCTTGCTGTGTAGATTAAGCATCTACCTCTGAGGATTATCCCCCAACGAATCAGAGTCAGAGTTCTGGAGAAGAAAACAGAAAAGTAAATAAGACAATTATGGCACTGGAGTCTCTTTCTCTATTTGTTTTATATTTTATGTACAGCATTGTCAAGCAAAAAAAAAGTATCGAACCATGCAATAACATTATTTAGACTTCCTATTACATGCAAATCAATTTTTTGTCAATACTCGTCAGTCAATACCACGTCTTTCCAGGACTTGGAAAAAGTTTATAAACTTGCTGTTTATGGCAAAATTCGGAAGCCATGTTTCTCATTGAAAATAGTTACACTTTGAATTGAAAGAAAAAGTAGTCTGTCAGAATTTAAAATAGGTTGTCCAAAAGACACCAATAGTAAGACACTTCTCTAATACAGCGATACTTACATCGGATTCTCCTTCCGAATTATGTCCTCCAAAACCAGAAGGAACAGCTCCTTCTGCTGTTCCTCTCCAAGTGATGTCTTGGTCCTCTACTATACCAGTCTCTCCTGCCACTATCCCATCTGCATCCAAATCACTGATAGATCCACTGTCAATACTAAGACTATGAAGGGACGGAATACCATCATCAATGTTATCTCCATCTGCACTAGGTGGGGAAAACAGACCAAGTGCTTCTTCCTCCAACATGTCTTCAAAGCAGGACTCTATAAATTCCTCCTCTAGAATTTCTTCCATTATCTAAACAGAAATGTAAAAAAAACAAAACTTTTTTTTGAATGACAACATCAACATTACTAAAGTAGAATTATTGCGTCAACTCAGTATGGTGTCATCATACAAACAATAGCAACATTAAGTTTTCAAAGCTAGCGGGATGTCACGCATTATGCAGAACCCACTAGGTAGGTGTTTTTGCATAATTATGAAATGAGGGAGTACATGTATAGTAGCCAAATGTGGGGGTAAACAGTACGCGGTATTGATGTTTGTGTTAAACATATATATAAGGTTGGATATTTAAAAGGACTTGAAAGGGGCTGCACAAATGAGTACAAAATAAAAAAAGGAGGTCACATGTTGCAGGTCACGAGCGAGAAGCAACTGGAAAGAGGAATGAAGAGATCGGTTGGATTGATCTTGAAACACAATGGGTTATGCTTATTAGACCTCCAGGGCATGGGTCAATGGGCACAGTGGAAGAGCAAATCAAAGACCTATGAAGCAAGAGGTTGGTTTGACCACTGACCTTCATACACAATGGGAAGACAGCTATACACAATAGGACCTTCAGGGCACGGGTCAATGGGCACAGTCATGACAGTGGAAGAGCAAATCAAAGACATATGAAGCAAGAGGTTGGTTTGACCACTGACCTTCATACACAATGGGAAGACAGCTATACACAATAGGACCTTCAGGGCACGGGTCAATGGGCACAGTCATGACAGTGGAAGAGCAAATCAAAGACCTATGAAGCAAGAGGTTGGTTTGACCACTGACCTTCATACACAATGGGAAGACAGCTATACACAATAGGACCTTCAGGGCACGGGTCAATGGGCACAGTCATGACGGTGGAAGAGCAAATCAAAGAGGTATGAAGCAAGAGGTTGGTTTGACAACTGACCCTCATACATTGTGTACACTGTCTTAAGCCGTGTTCGCATTGGACTTATTTTGGGTAAACTAACCAAGCAAATGGGTAACTTGACCTTTTTTAAGTCCAATGCGGACAGCCCAGGAAGTTTCCCTCCCAGGTAACTTACCCGACCCGAATGGGTAGTTTAACTGGCCCACTTCTGCCCGGATAAATTGACCAGGTCAGTTTAACTGAGCCGAAAAGTCCAGTGCGAACGCAATCTGGGTAAAAGCCATCCCGGTAACAAGTCATATCCGGTACCCCGGATTTACACGCAGATGTTTACACGGAAGCTCAGTTGCACTCATTGCATCCTCACTGTCATGCACCCCGGTCAAAGGTCACTGCGTTAGTATCACCAGTCGTGTCGTTTGTTTACCTAGGTCCTTAATCCAAGTGCGGACGCTGGTAAGTTTCACCTATTGGAATGTTGACCACGGTCCCGGTAAAAAAATAAATCCAATGCTAACACGGCTATACACAATGGGACCTTCGAGCATGGGTCAATGGGCACAGTGGAAGAGCAAATCAAAGACGTATGAAGCAAGAGGTTGGTTTGACCACTGACCTTCATACACAATGGGACCTTCGGGGTAGGGGTCAATGGGCACAGTGGAAGAGCAAATCAAAGACGTATGAAGCAAGAGGTTGGTTTGACCACTGACCTTCATACACAATGGGACCTTCAGGGCACGGGTCAATGGGCATAGTCATGACAGTGGAAGAGCAAATCAAAGACGTATGAAGCAAGAGGTTGGTTTGACCACTGACCTTCATACACAATGGGACCTTCGGGGTAGGGGTCAATGGGCACAGTGGAAGAGCAAATCAAAGACGTATGAAGCAAGAGGTTGGTTTGACCACTGACCTTCATACACAATGGGACCTTCAGGGCACGGGTCAATGGGCATAGTCATGACAGTGGAAGAGCAAATCAAAGACGTATGAAGCAAGAGGTTGGTTTGACCACTGACCTTCATACACAATGGGACCTTCGGGGTAGGGGTCAATGGGCATAGTCATGACAGTGGAAGAGCAAATCAAAGACCTATGAAGCAAGAGGTTGGTTTGACCACTGACCTTCATACACAATGGGACCTTCAGGGCACGGGTCAATGGGCATAGTCATGACAGTGGAAGAGCAAATCAAAGAGGTATGAAGCAAGAGGTTGGTTTGACCAATGACCTTCATACACAATGGGACCTTCGGGGTAAGGGTCAATGGGCACAGTGGAAGAGCAAATTTAAAGACGTATGAAGCAAGACACTGGTTTAAACAATGACCATGCTGACCTTCATACACAATGTGTTATGCATTGCTTATTAAATCTTTCTTTAATTTGTTAACAAACATTTAGCACCATATTGTATGGCAGGCAGTATAACAAAAACTGACTGGACAAAAGAATGACCTTTGTTTGCAGTAAATTTTTAAAAACCTGTATACCTGCTGTATTAAATAAAACTTTGTTTCAGTAATGGGGCCGTAATGAAGCAAGAGGTTGGTTTGACCACTGACCTTCATACACAATGGGACCTTCAGGGCACGGGTCAATGGGCATAGTCATGACAGTGGAAGAGCAAATCAAAGACGTATGAAGCAAGAGGTTGGTTTGACCACTGACCTTCATACACAATGGGACCTTCGGGGTAGGGGTCAATGGGCATAGTCATGACAGTGGAAGAGCAAATCAAAGACCTATGAAGCAAGAGGTTGGTTTGACCACTGACCTTCATACACAATGGGACCTTCAGGGCACGGGTCAAATGGGCATAGTCATGACAGTGGAAGAGCAAATCAAAGACGTATGAAGCAAGAGGTTGGTTTGACCACTGACCTTCATACACAATGGGACCTTCGGGGTAGGGGTCAATGGGCATAGTCATGACAGTGGAAGAGCAAATCAAATGGGCATAGTCATGACAGTGGAAGAGCAAATCAAAGACCTATGAAGCAAGAGGTTGGTTTGACCACTGACCTTCATACACAATGGGACCTTCAGGGCACGGGTCATGACAGTGGAAGAGCAAATCAAATGGGCATAGTCATGACAGTGGAAGAGCAAATCAAAGACCTATGAAGCAAGAGGTTGGTTTGACCACTGACCTTCATACACAATGGGACCTTCAGGGCACGGGTCAAATGGGCATAGTCATGACAGTGGAAGAGCAAATCAAAGACGTATGAAGCAAGAGGTTGGTTTGACCACTGACCTTCATACACAATGGGACCTTCGGGGTAGGGGTCAATGGGCACAGTGGAAGAGCAAATCAAAGACGTATGAAGCAAGAGGTTGGTTTGACCACTGACCTTCATACACAATGGGACCTTCAGGGCACGGGTCAATGGGCATAGTCATGACAGTGGAAGAGCAAATCAAAGACGTATGAAGCAAGAGGTTGGTTTGACCACTGACCTTCATACACAATGGGACCTTCGGGGTAGGGGTCAATGGGCATAGTCATGACAGTGGAAGAGCAAATCAAAGACCTATGAAGCAAGAGGTTGGTTTGACCACTGACCTTCATACACAATGGGACCTTCAGGGCACGGGTCAATGGGCATAGTCATGACAGTGGAAGAGCAAATCAAAGAGGTATGAAGCAAGAGGTTGGTTTGACCAATGACCTTCATACACAATGGGACCTTCGGGGTAGGGGTCAATGGGCACAGTGGAAGAGCAAATTTAAAGACGTATGAAGCAAGACACTGGTTTAAACAATGACCATGCTGACCTTCATACACAATGTGTTATGCATTGCTTATTAAATCTTTCTTTAATTTGTTAACAAACATTTAGCACCATATAGTATGGCAGGCAGTATAACAAAAACTGACTGGACAAAAGAATGACCTTTGTTTGCAGTAAATTTTTAAAAACCTGTATACCTGCTGTATGAAATAAAACTTTGTTTCAGTAATGGGGCCGTAATTTGATAGAATTATCGGTCGAATGGCAGTAGGAGTATCAATAAATGTATACAATACATTGGCTTAATAACCATTTACCATGTTTACCCTTTCTAATAAACTATATCAACAAATATATCAAGCTAACTTTAGGCCCTCCTTGTTGTTTTGGATAGTAAACAGTACATCAGCACCATGGTTGTACATGTAATTGCATAGGAACATCCATCCATAAATAAAGTATTGTCTTTTATGCAGTGAAGCCGCCAATATTTTTCTGTTCCCAACTCCTGTAACAAAATCACACCTATATCTACCAATCGGAGGGTCCGTGTGAGAAACATGAGAAACAGCCAATCAAACATTTCATAACACAGTCAGTTCAGAGAGCATAGTTTGTGGAATCTCTTGGACCCCACTTTTACTGACTTAACACCGGAGTCACCTGACCAAATAGGGCGCGGGTCAGGAGCCAAATGACAAGAAGAGAACCAATCCGGGCCCAATTTCATAGAGCTGCTTAACGGCCGGTGTTGTGCTGCTAACCGTAAGCACACAAAAAGGCATGCTAACCTTCCGGTGCGTACTGTATAAGAATGAAAGATGTAACAATGCAAATTCATGGTGAACGCGCAAGCTGGCTGCCTTATTTTCTTGCTAACCTGTGAAATACGCTTACATTTAAGCAAATTTGTTTTGCTATAGTTAGCACAAAAATGTGCTTACCATTAAGCAGCGCCATGAAATTTGGCCCAGGAGGTCCGTCTCAACCAGCCAACCAGGCATCTCACATCACAGCAATATAGGTGACCATTAACTGCATCTGGTACCCCGCACCGAAGACAGCAGCAAAGTCGCCTTACCAAAAACTGACATGGCATGATCCTGAGCCCAGATGGCCAATTCCAATCCCAGATGCTTCTTCATTGAAAGTATACACTACTTTCCAAACCTCACATCAAACATGTGAAAATTTGATCACCTCATGTGACATTTTCAAACTTTACTGTACATCAAACATGTGAAAAATTTGATCACCTCATGTTTCATTTTCAAACCTTACATCAAACATTGTGAAAATGTGATTACCTCATGTGACATTTTCAAACCTTACATCAAACATGTGAAAATGTGATTTTTACCTCATGTGACATTTTCATTTTCAGCATATTTTATGGAAAAAGTAAGAACAGTTTGGAAAAAAAGTTTTCTCTCATGGCAGTTTTGGTAAGCTAAAGTATAAAGTTTGTAAAAGTAAGACTCAAAATTAAATAGCCTCCCATTTGCTATAATCACCAGTCATGTATCATGTGTCATACCTTGAAGAGACACGATGTCAAGGTAAGACACAAGACTGCAAGACTTAGTCTTCATCTTTAATTTGAACCTACCTGTTGGTTGACCTCATCCTCTTCCTTAGGATCTCCCATCCACATATACTCTTCAAATGGGTTAATATCATCCTCATTTCTTGTTGCCGGGATGATGCTGTCTTTCTGCGTTGAGTTGCTATCAGGATTGCCTTCCTCCATTTTGTTTAGTTACATCAAGACATAACATTAAGAATGTACTGAAACAGAGAAGGGAAGAAAGAAAAGATCTCATGTTGCACAGTAAATTATTCTGCCACTTTGTCAAACTTTATCTATTGAATCCAACCTCCAATAGCACACATTTCAAATTTTTGCTTGCAAACTTGAACTTAAAAATTGCATGCATGTCTTTCAAAATTTGTGCTGCAAATTGCAAATTTATAAAATGTAAAGATTGTGCTCCTCAGCTCCATTACTTCAAATGCAGAGAAAAGACATTTACTTCGGTCCATCAACTTTCCACACCATGAAATCATCAAGACTCAAATTATTGTAAATTGAATTACTTATAATTCATCAAATACAACCACATATTGTTTAGAAATCCAAAATTACAATTTATACATAGTAAAGGAAGTGGATATTTTACCAGCAACCGTAAAAATCTCAAAAAACATTACATTATTTTAACGTACCACAATTTCGGGCGTTAGTTTCGTTTAAGATTAAATTTTTGGGAGCCACAAGTTCAGAAGTTAGAAAAAAGGAAAGGTAATACTGGCTCAATCCATTTAAATGTAGAAGTAAATTTTTTAAAATAGAAGAAGAATTCCTATTTTGGGGGATGAAAAAAAAGGATTTGAACATGGAGCTTGTTGTTTATGAAGCGAGGGCAATTTCCTTCAGCTACCGGGATGTGGATGAATATTCAGGAATTTAAAATGTTATATAATGTTGGCTACTCCTACATGTGTATGTGTCAAAGAGGGCGCTACATGACCTGCGTGTTCTTCATATATGATGAATCCGCACTCCAGGTCCTCCCTTCACTAAGAAAGAAAAACTTCAAGTTCTCTTAACGCTTACATAATGCCCAGGTTACATGTACATGTATGTCATGGTAATGGATACATGAGTAATAATCATATAAGTGCGTGTTGGCATCATATGCGCAGAGGAATTGTTTACTAAACATAAAACAAAATTCAGGAACGGGTAAGAAAACAAAGTTTGGTTAATACCTTACATGTATTATTACAAAATACCTCTTCAACGCGGCACACAGGCACCGCTGTTCACCATGCATAGCGCACAAATAAAGACAACGCGGTGTGCGCCCGATGCAGTGTAACAGTACACCCCTTTTCATGGAATGGTTAGTCCAACCATTTGGGTTCGTAATGCGTTGAGTGGATGCTTTGACATCAAAACAACCGCATGTAATGAGTAAGAAATTTCTTTTTTGAACAGGTTCTTGCATGTAATTCGGCAACAATTATGCAAAGTATTGTGATACAGAGTGTTGAGAGAGTTTTAGAAGAGTGGTACAAAGAAAACTTAAGTCATTGCTGGCATTAAAGGGGCACACCGGCTTCGTTGGGCTATTTGGGCTACAAAATAGGCTAACATATGCCTTCAAAGGTCTTCCAGGAATGGAGAAGAACGGTTCCTAAAAGAAACCGTCAAATTTTGCCGTTTTTGAGCATTTTTAAAAAAAACGAAGGTCACGTGATTTATCCGAACCAAAAAAGTGGTTCGGATAAATCACGTGATTTTCGGAGTTAGTTTTACTTCCAGCCGTATACAAGTAAATTACTGAACCAAATTTAAATCTGTTTTTTAAAAATTATTCATGAGTATTTGAGAAAAAAGACTGTGTATTCAGATTATTGATACAATTTGTAAATAATGATGAAAAATCGAACGTAAGATTCGCATTCAGAGAGTCCGTGCAACCGAAGCGTGTTTTACAGCGCACCAGCGTGGGAGCTAGCGGAACGTAAACCTTGAGGCATATCCCGTACAGCCGGTGCCGTGTCTCGTGGGGCCAGAGAGACAAGCCCCGGGGCATGAACTCCCCAGCTTGCCGGTCTAGCCGTGAGCGTGGGAGCTTGTCGGAGGGGTAGGGAGCCAGACCAACAATTACGGTTTTTGTAGGAGGGTTTTAGTCTGATACCCCTAGCTATTATCCCCTAACTATTGCAACGTGTTGCCTGCGCTACACACGCGGGACGACGACGGGGAATATTTATCCCATACAGCTGGTCTACTTCTATGATAGCTGCACAATGTCCACCCCCCACCCCCCCCCCAAAAAAAATTGCTGCTTTTGCTGGCTTTCCCTTTGGATTTATCGTGGTTTTTCTTTTACTTTTTACTTTTCGTTGGACCACCTTCTGGGTGTTTTTCCTTGCGATGTTTTTGTACCGATCCTTGGATGTCGAAGAACATTCTCCATTATTGCAAGTACACATAATATAGTACGTCGACGTACACAGAATACAGGTTGGGGTTAGTTTTCGCGGTCGTAACCAATAACTGTTTCAATGGCAAGTTCAACCGAAACAGTTATTGGTTACGACCGCGAGCGGACTTCGATTAGGACTGACCATAGAGCAAGGAACCTTGCTCTATGGACTGACGTCCGCTCATGTCACTGATCTCTATTATACTGACAGTCAGTATAATAGAGATCAGTGGCATGGTTCATGTCTGTTTTTTTATTTACACGTGAATTTGTGCTTGATGGATATGAAGTCTGTATCCTCATGCCTCGCCATTGTTATAATTGATACATAAACAGAGCACCAGTCTACTTACAACATCGCGCATCATTGCCACGTAAATTGGACAGTTGCAACGGCTGGAAAAGTGTATAAGCTGACCTTTGACCGCGTTTTGTTTTTTTCACATTTTTCGTTAATTACGTGATATTTTGATGATTTTTTTTTTACAACCATTTAAAAATTGTTGTCTGTCATTCCACATCACAATATTAGGTAAACAGTAAGCCGGTGTGTCCCTTTAATGATAATTTTATGGTATTCACTGTGATTAGCTTGTGTTGTGACACCCATCCTACCCTCCTTGGCGTAGCGTTACGGGAGGTCCAAAATGTGACCCCTATAAATAAGGCTCAAGAAGGGGAAGGGGAGCCTTTATACAGTTTCTAGAACTAGTAGAAGTACTCAGGATAATACTACCAAAAATAATATTGATGCAACATATAAATATATAATAATGCTAAATAATAGGTCCAAATCTTTTCTTTTTTGTTGACAGTTCAGTGTGGGCACTTTTGTCAGTCCTGACAAACCTGGAATGTCGATGTCTTTTTTGTTGTCCTCGGTTTAGTTTGTCGTTTGTACTACTACTAGGGCCTATAGTCTATTAATTATATATATTAATATTAGGATATTATTATTACTATACCAGTGTACAGGACTAGTAATGTATTTGTTTATTCCCAATTTTTACTGCCTGCCCCCCCTTTTTTTAGATGTATCCCCCTTTTTTACTGCTTTAAAAAAAATTATTGTAGATGGTTTCCTTTAAATAAATAATGTTTGTAAGAGTTTTATTTTATTTGTATATAATTGTACTTTCATGCAAAATTGCCAAATAAAAAATTATAAATAAAAACAAATTACATAGAAAAGACGAAAGACCGTGTGTGTGTCAGTCGGGTAAGATTTTTTTTCTAGTGGTAAAATATATCAATGTGCCACTTTTATGGAAAGATTTGGAGCAAATAACAACTTAAATAGTGTAGCATTTCACTGGTTACGCTTTCAATTACTTCATATGAATAAAAATATGAAGAATTAATGCAAAAACTTACCAACAAAAGAATCAAGTGTACGATTTCTCATCCTACGTAGTACGAGTGAGTCTGAGTCCGAAAATAACAATCATACACAATGTCTTATACCTAAGATTCTGCAGATAAAAACAATGTCATGATTTTGCATACGATCTTGGCACCAGACTAATAAGATAACAAGCCTAGAAACAATGGGCTAAAGTTTTGGAAGAGGCGGAACTTAGGAACTTTGGCTTGCAACCATTGGCTTCTCATGAAATCCTGTCCATTTGTATTTCGCATAAGAAAAATTATTAAACCTGGAAAAACTTTTGCCACCATTTTTTCCTTTCTTTTTTGGTGGGTTACATTTCCAGAGAGTATAAAGTCATATCACTCAGCCATCGGCAACCCCCCCTCTTCCCCGGGCCCCAGCCGGATGCAGAGACACCAATTTATACCTACAGTCCATCTGATTAAAGTACATAATTGTCAAGCTGTCAGAAGCTCAGGTCAAAGGGAGAGAGCTCAGAGCCTGGGAGGACTATTTCCTTCCATTGTGCAATCACCTGGAGACTTTCAACTAGCTTTATTAATAAACAATAATTCAACTGAACGATAATGACTGATTAGTGATAGTGACAGTAACTGATACTTTTAGGAAGCCGTCAGAAGGGCTACAATCATCACAACTACACAAAGTAGTAAAAAAGGATTGTAAATTTTTTCAGCAATGCCCAAGCGTATGTCAGCCAACACTCTTCATGGAATCTGTCTTAGTTTTATTGCTAAGAATATTAATCACTGGACTGGTCATTATGAGGAATATCATTTGGGTCAAGCCAATTATCTGCATGTTCTTGGACCATTCAATGAACTGAGTGAGTGCAATATTATTTGACAACTAACAAAATCAAACAAGTTCAATTTCATCAAACTTCAAAACCTTTCGGAACCAATCTGTGTTATTGTTGTGTACTGTTACTGTTAGTGTTAGTGTTACTAGTGTTACATATTTGTTGGGGGCCGGCTAGTTGTAAATGTAACTGGGGCGCTGTTTTTTGAAATTGTGTGGCTAGCTCGACTGCCGATAGACTGGGTCTAGTTGGGGGTCTAGTTGGGGGCCTCACAGCTCGACACGCATTGCTTTCTGGGGACCCCCTTCCACATCCACATCACTTGTTGTGGTTATATAGCCTAGTGTAGTGGTTATTTGACTAATTTTAGTCCCATAAGTTGGGCCAATCCACTTCGTATCCAGGATACGAAGTGGATTGGCCCTATTTATTAGGCTAGGTTATTATTATTTTATGGTTCATTATTATTTTATTAAAATGTAACAATTTTTTTCTTCTTTAATCTTCATTCATTATGTGGAAAATAAATAAGGGAACTAAATGTGGACAGGTGGAACTAACAAATAATTACATGTAGATCATCTGCATGTTATATTAAATAAATTGGTAACTTGTTGAATTGTTTTATTTTTTATTTTTTATTGTTTTACATTGCTATGCACTGTTCTAAATTATAGAAATATTGACTGCTTCAAGTGCTACAGTCAAAACTACCACTCCTGAGGTGATCCTTGGCACATTCTATTTTCTGGAGGTGAAGCCGAAGAAAAACAGACTGCTCCGTATCACCGAGGGAGTCCTAGTTTTAACCATAGCCATGATAGCACAAGTAGTAGAAGCAGTCAATATTTGTTTTTATTCACCCCATACAATATGTACCAACTGCCAAGTCTAGGTACCAAGAAACTGCTGTTGCTGTGGGCATAGTACATTGGTTACTAAATGGGCATAGCACATTGTTTGCTGTGTGTATATTGCATTGTGTTCACACTGCTCTCAACAGTTCTAGTAAAAATAAGCCCCATTTATCATGTGATGCGCTTTAAACCAATCAAAAGGCAGAATCTTTGTAAGGAGCATCAATGAGTAGTGGATGCTGTGTTATTGTACAAGTACAACATCTTAGTTATAGTTCATCTCTTTTTTCCTGATTTATTTTTTCAACTACATTGTTCAACATGATTTTCATTATTCAATTGAATATAAATCTCAGTGTAAATAATTCTTGTGAACTAAAAATGTCATTGTTTGTTTTCATTGATCTTAGATTCACAGCTTGCACAAGATGTCATGAATGTTCTTATTAAGGAACAACGACTCAGCAGGTCTTGTCTTCATTTATTGTTGTATGGTGGTGCACTTCAACATTTAGATCTAAGTAGTTGCAGTCGCATTGTGAACGACGAGGTTGCAGGAATTATTGCATCATCTTGTAAGGTAAAATGGGTCAATGTTTCCAATCAAGGTGGAATTAATGTTTCACCCAAGAGTTGATATTAGATAAATGGACTTTGATGATACAGTGCATGTGTAGTTTATGCTGTATATTAAGTCTGTTTTTCTTTTTCTTTTACAGGTCATTCAAAAACTAGATTTGTCCAACTGCAAGAGAGTTACATCTGCAGGTTTTAGTGCAATAGCTACCAGTCTTTCATATTTATCTACCCTATATGTCACAAAGACAAACTTGCGGAGTTCTGCTGCACACATCATATTCAAGCATTGTACTGAACTGCAAGATGTGTCCATGAAGCATTGTCAGATAAGTGATCAAGATCTTATGGTGTTATGCCAAGAAGTAGCTTCAAGCAAGCGTGGGACTAAGTTAAAACGCTTGGATGTTTCTTACACCCTTGTCACAGAGATGGGAGTGCGTGCTGTTCTTAAAAACTTACCTCAACTACAAGTGATAGAATACCCAAGTCTCCTTACGTGTTTATTTGATGAGGATGTAGAGAGCATAGAAGCACTCATCAGTTCTCCAGAATGCCACAAATACAAACTACGGTCATTACAATGTCAGGATTTTATATCAGTGTCCAATGAAATGCTACAAGCTATCCCTACAATATGTCCTCAAGTAACCCAACTTGACCTCAGATTTGCAGGTGGCTTTGACAACTCAGGAATATGCCACCTAGCTAAGATGCACAATTTGAAAGATTTGCAGTTGTGTTGCGAGGAAAGTGAAGATATTACATTTGAATATGGTGTGATGCCAGTCCTAATCCAGATTGGTCCTGATTTGAAAGTCTTATCTCTTCAAGATATCAGTGGTTTAGACCCAATTGTTATTTGCCAGCTTTGCCCAAACTTGCAGAAGTTATTCCTTCTGATGATGAAGAATGGTAAAGTATTTAGTACAATGGGTGACATTAATAATAATCATCCACCTATGACAGAACTAGTAGAGTTGGATTTCTGGTGTCGGAATGGAGATAACTCATTGTCTGAAGAAGCACTCTGCTTTATTTTATCAAGAAGTGTAGCTGTAGAGTCTATAGGACTAATACGAGTTGACAGTTTTACTGACAATGTTCTACAAACTAGTCTTAGTCTAAATAATTTTACATGTCTGAAACGGCTGTCATTACACGAATGTCACTGTGTGACAGAAGATGCTCTGTCAGATCTACTTCTTAGTAGTCACAATCAACTGCAGTTTGTAAAACTAATTAATTGCTTACAAATCACTCGAAGGAATTATGAGGGATGGGAAAGAGTTGCAAAAAGGGAACATTTGGATATTAAGATAGATTGGAAGTAGGAAGATTATGGATTGACAAAACAACTGCATGGTGGAGGAGACTGTCAAATGAATTTGACACATTTAAAGCTTCACTGATGAAACTCATGATGAGTGTGTGTGTATTAAAATGTAGGTTGCAAAACAAAATGTCGGAAAGTGTTCACTCGAGTGATAATGTATGTACATTTTCGTTTGTACATCATTTTAATTTAAATTTATTCTTTAGTTTAAATAATCTGTATTTGTAGATTAATGATACTTGATTTGAAATCAAATTTTAATACTAATGCTTATTGGTAAAGTTCATCATTGGTTTGGGAGTTGAGTAAACACATTTGTGTCCTGTAGTTGTACTAGTTGTCAATAAACACTCCAATTGATCAACCTGCAAATATTTCATCAAATCAGGTGATCCCATTTTAGTGAAAACAATGAATAGTGAAAAATTTTTGTGAGGAATTCTGTCCACATCCATGTGTTCTTATTGAAATAAGCACTGTTGGTTTTGCAACAGGTCTTCAATTGCAATCTTCTCAACTTTGACCGCATTTGGAGAAAAACTATTCTGAACAGATTTGCATGCAAGAAACAAACATTTGTTTAAATCTATTATTTATTTGTAGGTTTTATCCTGTATTTGGAAAATTAAATGAAGGTTTATCATTGAGTTTTAATGTTTTTGTAGAGCCTAAAGAGGTTGTAAAATAATCCCATCCTCATGCCTCAAATAAAGGAAATGTGTACATAAAACATTAGACTTAATTGCCATATATCTTGGAGTCAGCTAATGGGTGAATTTGATATGTGGATGCTGGCCTATAAATAAAAATAAAAATGACACAAAATAATAGAATGAAGAGACAACATGTAATTTGTGATCTCATTGACTTGTTTGAATAGTGTTATGAATATAACAAACCATAGCTACATGTATTTCATTTGTGCCTTTTGTGGGAATTGATGTGACACTACCAAGAGGGGTGCACCACACTAAATAGGTCAAGCTAATAAAATTATCATAACTTGTAAACCCACAGAATCTTTTAAATAAGGTTTTGGGGGTCATGCAATTAATAGAATGGTAAGAATTTATCACAACCTGTGGGTTGTGTGTTTCAATATTTGGGGAGATTCGTTAAATTCAGGCTTTAAAGTTGGTCCTTTATGGCTTGTGAATTGGAGGAGTGCCTGATGAAAACTGGCAGCGAGTCGGTTTGAGAAAAAACACATTTTCGGGTTGTTTTTTTCTAGGGTAATTAGCAAAAATTCCAAACGGCTGACCTACCAAAAATTGAAAAGAAATCTGAAGTTGAATCTGCTTGGTTTTCAAGAGGCTGAGAGACTTTTAATATTTTTTGAATATTTAGCATTTAGCTTTGGTTACCATGGGAGTTTATTTTAGTGTGGCGCACCCAGAGCTTGAAACATCAGTAAATACACCCGCCCCAACTAACTATTGAGCGAGTGTCTCTGCTGCTATAGCGCCACCAATTGACATGGGTCGGAATTGTTTGTAACAAGGTCAAAGGTTACTGATACATTCCACGTGAACACAGTCATTGATCGGTACCGATGGTGATTCCGAACCGGGTGATTGCAGAAATCTCGTTAAAATGCCGCTTGAATTTGAGATAGCTCCTGGTCGTATGATTGGAGGGAATCACCCATGCTTCGTTATTGCAGAGATTGGTCAAAATCATCAGGGAGACATCAAAATAGCGAAGCAAATGATTAAAATAGCCAAGGTAAACCATTGACATTCGCAGTTCGGGTGACGGTTACTCACTTACTGTGTTAGTTACTACTACGTACTACTACTAACTTAGTGAGTCAGTGCATTAATGATGAGCAATACTCATGTATGTAGATAAGACTAAAAAAGAGTACTATTTACCTCCAGTCCATGGTCACACCTTAGACTTTTAGTGTTAAAGACTACCTCTGGGTTCACACAGAGCTGGCTGTACTTGACCCGGTGTCTGTGCTACACTTGTAGTCTACAGACTACTAGTAGTAGTACTACTCTAGTACTTGGTGATCGCATTACAGGGAGGGCAGCTAATCTTAATAAGTGACTTCCCCATCTGTCTGCTTACTCAGTCAGTCACTCGTAATCGTATTCATAAAGTAAATTATTATGTGGGTTGAGTCATGCATTGCATGGCAGTCAGTCAGCACAGACTTTATATAGCCTAGCCCAGAGCTGGTCATAGATGGACTTGAAGCCTGGTCATCAATGACTAGTTATAATATTAATTAAATTAAAACTGCAATAAAAGAAAACAAATAAAAGTGTGTTAAATAAGTGGTACTGTACTAGTGGGCATTTCATACCCCCATTGACTGCTCTATCTATATGTTTTGACGCCCTACATGATGTTCCGACAACCCTGTGCCCTAATGACTTCTCTAATCTACACACACTAGAGCCTTAGGATTAAGATGAGGAATACATACATGTATGATGTAGAGTGTCAGAACAGGAGTATTGGAATTTTCCAGCATACAACAATAGCACATAAAATAAAGTAAGAAAAAGGCTTTCAAAGAGCACTCATAGTTCTACTGATAATTATTAATTTGTCCCTGAGTCTGAAATCTTTTAGATCAAAAGGAAAACTTCCTAAAAACGATATTTCTTATTTGTTGTTTTTATTTTATCCTAGGAAGCAGGAGCGGACTGTGCCAAATTTCAGAAATCAGAATTACAATACAAATTCAACAAAGCAGCTCTTGCTCGCCCTTACAAGTCTAAGAACTCCTTTGGAAAGACTTATGGAGAACATAAACGCTTCTTGGAGTTCAGTCATGATCAGTATCAAGAACTGAAGGAATATGCAAAGGAAGTTGGCATCTTCTTCACAGCATCAGGCATGGATGAGGTTTGTTGGAAGGAAAGAAGATGGGGAAAAAAACAAGGAAAAAGACTCAAAACATTTATAACTTGTTATCTTGTTCATGTACATTCCCCTTGTAAACCCTTGCGAACAATGTTTGTGTTTAATGTCAAAGTCCATTCTGACTTGCCCCAAATCACTGGTCAAAAACAAAAGGATGTTTTTTGTTCCCGACTAAATCATGAACCTTTAAATAACAATGTACTTGTCATGTTTACTTATGAATTTGGCCTATTTTAAGTGTTGGGATTAAGGTAAAGCTGTTTTTTTCTTTACGTTTTGTCTTTTATCCCAGGCTGCAATGGAGTTTTTACATAAATTGGATGTTCCTTTCTTCAAGGTTGGTTCAGGTGATACCAACAATCTTCCATTTCTGACAAAATCTGCCAAAAAAGGTCGACCAATGGTTGTATCATCAGGGATGCAGTCCATGGATACAATGAGGAAGGTAATACTTGATGTACACACTTAAAAAGATGAAAAATCTAACAAACAACTTCCTACTGTGATACCAATTGAAACTGCTTCACCGAAACAGAATAAACATCTTTATAAACAGACAGGTAGTTTGTTGATTGGTCAAAACATTTGATTGAATTGTTACCAAATGGCCGAAAAACAGGTGTAATTATTATGTAATGTACTTAAATTCTTATTTGCTTTCTGTGCAGTTTTGTTTTAAACTAAAAATCAGATGTTGGTATGCAGTATTTTGTTATAAAATGTATTCATATTGAGATGAGTTTAATACATGAATAACCTGTGAGTGCATACTGTGTCACTACCTGCTTAAGTCACTTTGTGGTGACTCTTCCTCATAGCTAAGTCAGCTGTATGGCAAGTTCAAACTTGAACTTCCAGGAAGTTCCAGTACAGATGTTTTACCACATGGTATTTATACACTTTGTTAATAGTTTACGTTCTTTAGTACATGAAGAGGCGTGCAGGGTGTCCCCCCAAAAAAGGTAATCCACAAATAAAAGGAAATTATGACCTAGCTGTGTACAAAACAACCCTTATTGTGGTATCATCATAAATTGTGGGTAATGAGCTTTCCATTGATATATTGGATGCCTTCTCTAGGCATGCATCACTAACTTTCATTATATTGAAAATGGTATTTAAAATATTCTTTGGACAGCATGTGAAATCAATTATCAATATGTTAGCCTTGCCTGGGGCCCTGGGCATCATGATGGTAAGGTTGGGATGTGAGTTATATTAGTGTTACCTTCAATAAGAGTACATTGTGTATAGTGGACTGAGATTGAGATTGGATAGTCTGTAAAATTCAAGTTTGCATGATGGTTCAATTGACAACTGAGCAATGAGTGTTTGGGTGAAGAAATTTCAATAGACAAGAAGCTATCAAGATGCTCAGGATGAATGTATATATTCAGGATGCATTTAGAGAATTATTCCCTGAAAGGGTCCCTCCAGCCAAGGAATGGAGTTGGGCAAATGGGCAAAAGTTAAGTGTTTTGTAAATGTTTCCTAAAGTTTAATCGTGTTTACAGTGTATTCTTGATCTATTTTGATCATTGTAATTCATGAGCATTTCTCAGAATTTAGCTGTGATTCATGTTGTTTTAATTTAATCATAAAATAAAAAATTGCCTTTCTTGTGAATGTGCTCATAATGTTTGAAACAAAACTGTCTCAAGTAACACGTTAACTCAACTGAACCATTTTCAAGACAATGTAAGTCGGCGATGCATGAACCAGAGAAATGCATCCAAGACATGCAAACCATATTACCCGTAGATTCTGATATAATATATTGGTATTTATGTACACATGTAGGTTGGTCATATTTTCCCTTTATTTTGGGACACCCTGTAGTGATCCACACCTGACTTACATATAGAATCCCCTGGTGACCTGACTCTGATGTGCACCTAGCAGGAACTTGTCATTATTGTAAAGTAGTCAACATGTATAACATACTTTGCATTTGTTCATGTCATCTATACTGTACAAGAAGACATCAAGATAATTGAATGATGCATGCTTTATTTTTATATTGTAAATTGAACATCTAGTTATTAGTTATCTATCATACATTGGAACAGATGTCTATGGTCTCAAGCCAAACTGGCAAATACATCTGCTGTCAAATCAATACTCAAAGTGATTTTAACCTTTGGAACCAGAATGTTTCAGTGTGAACATTGTTTACTTTTCTTATCTACTTGTATATTCCTACTATAAACATATATTTCTAGGCCTTAAAATTGCCAATGCTCAACACATTTTCTAAGGATGTTTCAGCAAGTTAAGAAAACAAAATATGAAGACAAGTCGATGTCCACTTAGAGTTGAGTATGATTAAAAAAGTGAGTTTCCTCTGTTTTGAAGATTCTATTAAATGATGTCACCCTTATTATTTCTAGGTTTACCAAACACTCAAAGTTGAGAATGTGAACTTCTGCATTCTACAATGCACCAGCGCCTATCCCTTGGAGCCAGAAGATGTACATCTTAGAATTATTGAGGTAAAATTAAGTGTTAACTCAACAACATTTTAAATTGGTCTGAGTTTTTTTGGGGGCAGTCAGTGTTCATGGTTAAGAGAGACTTGGTATTAAGAGGTTTGTGGTTTTCATTGTCTTGGGGTAAGAAGGGATAGTCAGATTTCAATATTATTGAAGAAATCCAGGGATAATTGTTGGCATGTAATAATATTCATCATATTGATGTGTTTTTGTTTCTTTGTCTGACTTTACAGGAATACAAGAAAGAGTTTCCAGACATTCCAATTGGCTATTCAGGTCATGAGAGTGGTCAGACGATCACTCTAGGTGCAGTTGCATTGGGAGCTAATGTAGTGGAGAGGCATATAACACTGGACAAAACCTGGAAGGGTAGCGACCATGAGGCATCTTTAGGTAGGTTCACTTCCAAATATAAGAATTTGGGTATCTGAGAATATGGATTTTTTATTTTATTTGATGTGTGTTCTCCTATCTTGACTCTTCATTTTACAGAACCACATGAACTGAAAGAGCTTATCACAAAAATCAGGTTTCTTGAAAGAGCCTTGGGGTCAAGGGTTAAAGAGATGCGGCAATGTGAGCGTGCTTGTCATAACAAGGTAAGAAACAACTTAAATGCAAATCCCTAAACAAATGAATTGGAGCCAAAGGTTTTTTAAAACTGAACTACACATAACACTTTGCCCTGTAATTATGTAGATAAATCCCAGTACACATTTACTGGATTCCATTTGCAAACCATTGGAAAAAGAAAGCGGTAAAACATTAAAGTTGTTGTTTTTAAAATATAAAACCTTTGAAGTTTAAGAGTTTTTCTGACAGTTAAAATACATATTTATAATATACATGTGTATATGTTAATTTTATTTCTTTATAGCTTGGTAAGAGTGTTGTTGCTGCAAAAGAAATCCCAGAAGGCACTGTTCTTACTGAGGATATGCTGACTGTGAAAGTGGCAGAACCGAAAGGATATGCTCCAGAGAACATCTATGATTTGATTGGTCAGAAAACAACAAAAGCTTTGGAATATGACGATTCAGTTCGTGAGGAAGATGTTACTAACTCTTAGTGACAATAATACAATGTCCTAATCTCTAAAATAATGGAGGTATTATCAAAATGAAATCTTTCCATTTTTTATGTAGATTGAGAATGGTATAAATATTATTATACTTATCCGGTAAGGAACATGCATAAATTCCATAGTATGTTTGCAGTATGGTTTGATTCTTAAAACGTGAGTGTTTATTGCATCACGTCCATTGGACCAGGTGTACATTTATTGAGTCACTTGCCTTTAGAGCCTTTAGATCACTAATTTGGCAACTCGTTATTATAGAGAAATCAGTGACAGTCATTCCTACTTTCAAAATGGCTTTCATTGTTTTAGATTTGTGGGGTTTTTTTTCTCTTCAGATTGGTAGAGTTGGCACAAACAAATGTTCAAACGTTTTATTCTTTTTAAAACTACTTTCATGAAGTGATTGATGTGTGCTACGAACTGGACATTTGTACTATTATGCATCTACTAAGTAGATGTATACTTAATCAAAAAAAGTATTTCAAATGAGTTCAACATTTATTTTCCTGCAATTCAAATATACAGTAATATACACTACAGACTATTTAATTTACTAATTATTATTTGTGTTTAAATTTGTTTTTAAACATGTGGAACTAATAGCTTGTACTTCTGCCTGATTTATCGTTTCTTTTTATTATAGAAACCCCCACCAAATAAATAAATAGATGTTTCTTTCCTGGATCTCAGTTATATACAAAATACATTATTTGCAGTTATTAATAAGGAAAACCACAATTAGATAGAATCTGAAAGCTCATTGATTCTAGACAGTAATTTTTCCATCTGAAATATTGTCAAATTTGAGGAAATAGAAGTCACATTAAGTCCGTTATGAATGTGTAAAAAATCTCTTTCAAAATAATAACACGCTTGTTTTCACTAAAACCTGTCGAATGTGATGAAATTTTTCACAGATGGATTGTATGTGTTTATAGAACACAAAAGGATGTTAATTAATTTACACTTTTCGCGTACTTTCTCTTAGAACTATCTCAACATTAACTCAAAAGTGAAGTAACTACTAGATAATCAAGATTGTACATGCTAAGTGAATTTGGAATAATAATAAAACTACTCCCAACTCATACATGTAGTTGATGTCAGCATTGCCTCAGAATTTGGTACAGACTGGTATGGAAATAGATTAACATGGCTGGGTTTGTGGGATTGTCCTTTCTGCATGAATGACCATTGATTTGACTACATGGTCAATCAACTAATCTGTAACTAGTAGAATGTGAGATAGTGGTCTCCACCTTAATACTAGAAATGAAGACAAAGTTGTATCTTAAAGGGAGGGTATACGTTTGGCAATTACTCAAAAAATTAATGGCAATAAAAACTTACTTGATTATAAGTACATCAGCGTTTGATAGTATAAATCATTTTGAGAATCATTTCACTTCGAACTGATGTGGTTATGGACAAAGATATCAGTTTTTATCCCCAAAATTTGAATCTGAGAAACGTTTCTGTCAGAAACGTTTCTCAGATTGTGTATTCAAATTACGGATTATTCTTCCTCCGTGGACGTAACCGCTCCAGATTTGAATATATCTCAAAAACGCTACCACCTTTTGAAGTGAAATTTTCAACGGTTATTATTATATGATTAAAAATATCGAACGGTTCCAAGGACCAAAAGTATACTTTGCCTTTCACCCAAAATATCCTGTCTTCGTGAAATTTGCATAACTAACAACCAACAAGTACAACCAACAAACAAACATAACACGAATGTCATTGAGCCTTAGTGTGCCAACCATTACGACCCACAGATACCCACATATAGGAATATAGGAGTCGGGGTAGAACTATGATTTTGATGACGATGGAAAGCTTTGGAATACAAACGGTATACATATAACACAAGTAAAAGTTTTGTATGGAAAGATAAAATTGTTTTGCAGCCGTTTCATGGGTCACTTTTGAACGAGGCACTATGGATGATGTAACAATGTGTATAGGTCAACATCATCGTATCTTGAAGATGCAACGTATTGATTTAAAATCACTCATGGTTCATAATATCAGCTGCTTAGTAACAAACGGGTAATTTGATCAAATCGTTTTACAAGACGAGACTGAACTTTGAACGTAAAGCCAAATTGTTAGTGTCATCTGAGAAATTTCAGATTTTAGAAAATAAAGTCAAGTAATCAAACACAATCCCTCATAGTGTGGTTAAGTTCACATACCCACACAAAATATCACGTGTAAATGCCTTACTTGTAAGGAATTTAACACGGGGCTACAGAAGTCAAATTAGAGTCTAACACTAATATAGATTCCTTATGAAGTGGAAAAAGTATCACAAATCTGTTACCTTTAAAACGGTATAAAGTGACATTGTATTTGATACCCTTATTCAACTGTTGATGCCCTTACAGATTATTGTATGAAGACCCATTATTTATTGATGACATCCGATGACTTCATGTTAAATTTTTGTCTTGTAGCAAATAAATATACCACCATTGGAAAGTGAGTGCATCACAACCTCAGAGCTAATCACAATCCGCACTTTTTCATTCTACATCATAGGCCTATCTAACATCGTGGAATAGTTTATTTTCAAAACAGGGAAAAGGAAGATACAACAGCGGAACTCCTTTAAGAAAAACATTCACTTCCAAAAAACCAAACTCTACTTGGTTAATGACATTGAGATTATAGTTGCGATTCAAAATATGTTTTTAGAATTACCTGAACAGTTTACGCCCTCTAGGGGTCTTGGAACGGAGGATGAGGTTAAAGGTGTGGTTTTATGGCTTTGTTAAGAAAACATTAATTTACACACTCTAGTTATCAATAAACATATACAACCAACTTACACAGAAATACCAAAATCTGGCTTCATATTTGTTCATATTACATTTAAAGTTAGCGTCATACTTTGGTACTGACCCCGAAACAATGTCCAATTTCTATCCAAAAGCTTACTTAAGTACCACCATTACCATCTTTACAAGAAGTATACTTGGTGTAAATATGGTGATGGCGGTGTGCATCCTGCGAAATTATTTCGCCTGAATTGCCCCCGTTATTGAGAAAACAAATACAAAATACGTCGACAAATTTGCATCTTCAAAACTCACCTCAAGGCGAGCTTTGGAGATTCAAATTTAGTTAGTGTCCGTGTGTGAATGCTGCGGACGAAAATGCGGTTGCTACCCGCGTCACCACGTTAAACATGGATGGGTTCGACGTTCTTGACGAAAACACTGTGAACTTAGTTTTCATTTATTTATTTATTTATTTATTTTTATATATTTTGTGTGTGTGTGTGTGTTGTTTTCCCAACAAGAGTATAGACGCTCCATTCAGCTGAAATGTTCAGGTGAGTTTTATATTGTATTTTTATTAAAAATTAGGCCTATAAATCAGCATTACCTTGACAAAAACCAATTATGACCCTACCTCGTAACTGCGAAGTGTATGTGTGTTTCGTACATCAGATTCATGCCAGAAAGGTATTACGGAACTTTATATGTCCCTTTTAAAAACGACCGACATAACGTTATGCATTGGCTAAAAATGAACCGTCTTTCATTCATTCATTTTATTTATCGTTTCATCCACAAAACATCTCGAAGTAAAACATAACGTTCAACTGATCTCAATACCATGACACGAATTTGAGCTTATCCATGAATTGCTTGTGAAAGTAGATTTAAATTATTTTTTTTAAATTAATTTTTTGGTGTGTGTGGGGTGGGGTTATTTAATGTAAGCCTATCGAACAATTTAGTTGTGCATTTGATCTCATTTGAGGGACAAGAGGGGGGGTTTATGGGGTGGGTTACGCCCACCTCCCCCACTGCCCCACCCCGTTTATGCTACTCCGACAAACGATACTAGTTTGACAGTCTATTGTATCATTACGCATTCTTTTAAATTCTTCGTTACGTAAATCGCAAGGCTCATGCATGCGTTTAATAATACCCAGAAATGAACAGACATAGATATTCTCTGGATACGTTCTGTTAACAGCACGCCGTCAGTCCATACATCCAAGGTAACACAAAACCCACGCAATCATGTGCATCAAAAAACCTAAATGAACAATTAATTAGTCGCCGTTGTTTAATTAGAATGTGTGAAAAGAAGTACGTGCGTGGATCAAGCTGTTAATCATGAGACCACTCAGGTCGATGTAGACAGTGCAGTGGTGCATGGGGGAAACTATCGTAATGTCTGGAAACTCATTAAAGATTATTTCCACATAAAAGCTTACATTTTCTTATTCTGAAAAAATTTGAAACAGTTAATAATATGCATCTTATCCCCAATTCAAACCATTGTGACCGAACAGAGGCTAACAGTGTGTATTTAGGCAACCAGAATAATGAGGGCCACGTCTAAGGACCAGATCACCATTCTTTTGTTGAGTAGGCCTACCACGAGGCTCTACCACTATGTCAGGTTATGGAGATATACAAACAATACATGGGTTTCAATCCGAATTAAATTACCCTGAGCCTAGATTTAATTGAAAAACAAAGTGTTGTAGAAGCTTCCATCTACCTGATTAATTAGCCTAGGCTATGTTCCAATTTCTTAAACAACTGGACCCTGTATCCTTTCTGTTCTCCACATTGTTCAATCGTCAGCCTTCAATTTCTCTTTATTGATTTTGTTTGTGCATGTAATTTTTGCCAGACGAAGTACCCGACCGTAAAGTTGAACGGGTTTCATTGGTCTTGTCATAGGGGGGAGAGAGAGAGGGGGGGGGGGAGAGGGGGGGGGGGGAGAGGGGGAGAGGGGGAGGGGGAGGGGAGAGGGGGAGGGGAGATGGGGAGAGGGGGAGGCAGGGAGAGATCTACAATGGAAAAGACAAGACATAATGGGTTGGGCTAAGGAGGGAGGACAAAACTATACAATATTATTATTAACGAATTAAGAATACTTAGACATTCCAGCGCAAATGGTTTTTGTTTGTTGCTTTGGAAGAAAACTCCAGATATTCGTCAAATATTGGAGTCGTTGCTTTTTTCTACATCTGTGTTATCAAAACGGTTTAAATTCTTCAATGGTGATAGCAAGAAAGAATTGAAAAACCACAACCACAAATAAATGTCTTTATAATGAAATTCGCGTTTCTTCATCCCCGCGAAAAAAGAAAAGAAAACAAATAAATATAATTAAATAGATGGGAAAAATAAAATAAAAATAATAACAATAAAAGTAATACAAATAAACAAATCAATACATAAATAAGGGTAATAAGGATAATGTAATAAAAGGAAAATATAAATAACATAAAAAACATATCGCTAATAATAATAATAAAAAAAAAAAAAAAAACCTATCGGTACAATAATAAAATTCATTTAAATATTCATTATGAAACGAACACAAGGCAAGTTGAAAACACAGGTGATGACTTGGATTGCTCAAAATAAATTAATGTTCAATTTTATTTTAGTGAAGTGAAGTTTCTTGCCACAAATCTGTTTACAACACCATGCATACACTACACCCATACGGACCAGCTCCTAAAGGACAGATACCGTTCCCTCAAGGAAATAACATCCAAATAGGTTTATGTATTTCCCACGCTACATTTTTCTAAAGATACAACACGAGTACCACCCACTCGAACCTCTACAATGCTGCTTCTGTAAATCCTACACAGCAACCCACTAAATGCTCTAAACTAATTACACATTTATTGAAAAGCTTTGAAGGTAAGGTTCGATTTTTTTATCGGAAAACAAATGGCGCTCGACATATATTTTAGGTTAATATGAAGGCGTTCTTTTCTATACCACCTTCTGACGAGGTCAAGTGACTGTCCCCAACATTTCACTCAAATAAGTAATTAGGCCAACCTGTCACATGAAGTAATTAATTTGAGAGGTTGTTTGCAACTAGGTATGGCTTGACTATGTCAACACTAAGTGTCACATTAAAGGCGACTTGGGACCGCTCGTACAATTATTAGCCTAGAGCTGTGATCACTTTAAAATGCAAATAATCTCAGACAAATATTACGTCTGAAAATTCGTTTGAAGTCCATACAATATACCAATGGTTACTCTATGGTAATAACATCCTCGCTCCCAGCTCTATTGCTCTCGAGTATTGTTTGTATGATATTTTTGTTCAGGGGGGAAACAAGATGGGTATAACGGGGTGACAGAAAGGCTCGTTTAAGTTGTTTAATTGCCTATAAGCTTGCACGGTACAAAAACAGACAGTAATTAAACCATCATCCCTTAGGAAATTCTGCAGACAATTCATGGTGAAAAATAAACCAAATCAACAAAGTTTGACTGAAACGTGAGTCGTCTGAATAATTCAATATGTTGAACATTGAGTTCATATCAGAACATCTCGGACTACATTTACGATGTGTGATATTAAGAGTTCGCCAGGAGTGTTTGGATATAGATTGCAATGATTTCACCACATGGCCTACGGTGTGATGGAAAGGCCATCGGCATGTCCGAATCCCTGGGGGTTTTCCTAGTTTGTCAGCCATAAACCCGACTAAAGGCACGATTCCCTATACAGAAGATTCATCTATCTGTTTTTTTTATTGTATACGTACAATAACCTCGCCGCAGCGCATATACATTCGTATCAGAGAAATTTATTTTGTTAGGCTTCAATTACACGTGTCCCTTCTATCGGAATATAGCACCAGTGTCAGGCATATACATAGCGACCTCGTGCATTATTAACAATGTCTATTTCTTTAATGATCCAAACCATCTCAAAAATTAATGAGATAAATAATGACTAAGGTAAGGTCCACACGCGGACAATGGTTCAATGGTTCATGGTTTAACTTCAAGACAATTGCACTTTTGCATTCAAACCATTCCATTCTCTAGCACATCACATGACTACATAATTATAATAATCACCGACACTCCTTGCTCTGGAAAGACAGATTTGATTGGTAACATCGGCAAATCTCTACCATCGCCAAGAATGAAGACGTAATTAAGATCCCCCTTGAAGCCACTCCCTCTGGTACAACACAAATCTCTCCTTGTACCACAAGGGGGTGTGGTTTGTACACCATTCAATAACGTCGTCCAATCATCGATTGTCATATCAAGATCAAATACAAAAGCCGCAAACATACGTACAGCTGATGACTTTACTCTGCTACGTGCAGCTTATGACACTTGTGTGCATCCGTTTAATTATTAATTTCTAGTGTTATTCTTGACTTTATGGAGAGACATAAGGAGAATATTACCCCGGGGGTCGATGGCTTATCAGAGATGAAGCTCGTCTACACTGGCCAGTATCATGAAGACTTTATACTGAAAGCGCATTAACCTCCTTCCCAAAGAGCTTCCAAAGTATCTTGAAGAATTCAGCTCTGCAAGCAAAAGACATTTCGGTATATACAGGGAGGAGGAGAATTATTAATGGGAGTTGTGATTTAAAAAAGCACAAAAAACAAACAAACAAATATCGTCAGAATGCAGGACAGTGTGCTTGATACAAAAACAATCTTTTCCTATGCTTGACAACCAACACTTTGATGTTCTTTAGTATCAAAGAAAATGTGAAATAGTTGTTTATTCACCATCTTTTAACACAAATTATTATTATTGTCATGGAAACATAACAGTTAAGACAAGAATAATAACAATAACTCTCTGACGATAGAAAAACATTTAAATTAAACTCCCTTTTGTACTGTTATAAAATGAACAAGATTCAACAAGTTCTTAATGTTACTTATGGGTAATCACCTTCTTCGGCACTGATTGTCCGAGTCTTGAGTATTGACACTTAATCACAATATAAACCATCTCAAGTGATAAAAGAGAAACTTTCAAGGGGTACAGTGCGTTTCAGCTTACATTGTGGACTGTTTAATTTATTTTCTTATTAATTAAATTATTGTTATTTTTTCGGTTTTGATTCACACCAACAATACTGCAGTGAATTAAAACTAACTGCAATAACGAACTACAGCTGAACTACAGCTGAACAGGGAAGGGGAAAAAAAAATCAACGTTCATAAGAGCCCAGAAGAGTTATACCTCTACATCCATGGTTATACCAACAATAACAAATAAACTTATATCATATTATGAAGCTTAAAAATTGCTGATCACCAGTTCATTATTCCAAATGACATAGTCAAATCTAATCACCCTGGGCGGTTCATTACTCCACATGAAATTCAAATGAGTATTCCTAACCCTTAGAAAAGCAAACAGGTTGACGCTTGCTTATTTTGGAACTCCCCTGACGGGACAGGATATCCGCAACTTCATTATTTGTTTGCTTTACATACACCTGTGGGCTTCATTTTAATATGGTCGATATGTGCATTAAGACATTCACGGTATTTGATGTACCTCCAAACTCTTTGAACCACTTTATTTCAAACGGAATGTGAAGTACTTCGCCCAGTTTATGACTCGTGAATACAGGAATCCGTATTACAAGGTTGCAGAAATACTGAAACTTGAAGAAGTTCCAACTGCGTGTTAATTCCTTCGAAAAAAGAAAAGAAAAAGAAACTGTTCATTGTTGTTCAGAGTAATCAAACACATGAACACGTAATAGAATTCTTCATAGGCCCGTCTATCTTAAAGGTTGAAAGAGAACAACGTTAGTATGTGATGTGGGGGTGCGTGTGTTGGAATTTAAATGAAACATGAGGCAATCACCACGTTTTTTTCTGAAAAGAATATTGATTCTTTAAGGAAATCTTTGTTCTTTTAGACCAGTGCCGATCGGACTTGACCTTGTGTGGCAGCGAAGACACCGATAAAACATCTTGGCTGCCCATGACTCAAGAGATAAAATCAATCTCGGAAGCCAGAGGGGGCCAAGTCCCTGAAAACGAGGTTATTTCAGTACCTCAGTTGAAATCAATGATGATTATGTTCAGGCCTGGTGGTCTAAACATGAAAAATAAATCAAGCAGCAACTAGATTACAACGAGACCCGGCCAGTTCGCCTGGCTGAAGCATTCAATGCATACTCTTCTATTATAACACCCACTGCAGGAGTCTTCTATATATATTTTGACTGTAAGCAGTTTGATTTGCAGTAACGGAACGATTTTTGTCTTCAATCTGCATTCGAGTCTTGAAGGCAGAAATTGCTTTCTGGTCAGATGTTACTGTGATGGTCAGGTGTCAATGCAATTTCCACCAGTGTGAAACAGTAAATACGTTATGTCGCTTACAACAATCAAATATGGATTATTCATGAAAAAAAGAAGTTTATTGCAGTGCAAATTATGTATATAACGTCAACTAAAACTTCGGAGAATTGTTTGCGTTTGTAGACAAAGAAATGGATGCCTTTATTAATAGAATCACTGAACTATCAGCCAAAATCATCTAGACAACAACAATTGAAACATGACGGTACGTTCTGAACAATCAACGAACACGATCGACTACAAGTTTGAGTTTATTTATCATGCAGGAGCTTCCTGTACCTGTAATTTATTCTAACATCACTTGAGTGACAGTGATGGTGTCAAAACCATTGAGTTACCACCTGATACACAGACGCCATTTATGAAAACTGAAATATTGCTATTAATTTTTGTTTGACTCCAGTTCATTTCAAATGCCAATCACACTTATGGTACCACATTTAATTCAAGACGCTCTCTCTAAATCTCCTACTTTTGGTCATCTGACCGACTATAGTGCTGTACAAATCAGTTTCGCTTGGTTGGCGACAAACTCCAAGTCCTTCAGATGATCTCACGCGGCAAATGAGATTGCGCTGCGGTGAAATAACACGGAATTTAAGCAGCCGGTATGCCATATCACCTCATCCCAGCCAAGCACGCCGGCCCGTCGACCGGTCGGCCCACCGGCCGAGAGATCTGTTGGAATCTTTTATACAGTCGTCCTATAGCTTCGGTAGACCAAAGGGAAACTCAGGATATCAACATTTCTGAATCCTAGATTTGATGAGATGGAGAGTTTTGAGAGAAAATAAAGATCTGTGTCGAGCGGGACATGAAGGTTTATCTTGGGTTATTAAGATAAGAGGATAAGGCAGACTATCATAATGATGTTCATTTCACCATCAACTAATTGCGAGGAAGATATAAACAACAAACGGCCAAACATTAAGCTTGTAAACCATTTTTCAAACATGACTTAAACATTATTACATGACCAACTTTATCTTGGAAAGAAAAGTTGGAACTTAAAAAAAGGAGGAATTTATTAATGACTTTTTCAAATGGCAAAAATAGCAAATGGTTGACTCTAAGGGGGAATTCTGATCTCTATCGAATTAGGCTACATTATGAAAAGGAAATCCGATTAACCGATAAACGAAAATCCAGACATGTCACATGTCCTTTTTTATCATGATCAGTTGGCACGTGGGAAAATCATCATCTAAGTTATGCAGGATTCATGCAACTTAGCCAACTTCGATATGGAATTAAACAAGAAAACATGAAAGATCGTCGATCAGTGAAAGGTGAAATGTTAAAGACAAACTACCGGCAAATACTTTGTTTTTTATTAATCAAGTTACCGTGATTGTTTAAAGCATGAAAGGAAAAACAATTTTAAAATGTACTGCCTTATTTGGGCTTTGCTTAGCTAAGATCAGGAACCAAGAAGGCGAACAACACACATGCTCAAAGCCGGAGTGTGCCCTGGTTGGGATTTGCTTAGCTAAGATCAGGAACCAAGAAGGCAAACAACACACATGCTCAGACAGAGTGTGCCCTGGTTGGGCTTTGCTTAGCTAAGATTAGGAACCAAGAAGGCGAACAACACACATGCTCAGAGGCGGAGTGTGCCCTCGTTGCTTAGCTATAATCAGGAACCAAGAAGGCGAACAACACACACGCTCAGAAGCAGAGTGTGCACTCATTGGGATTTGCTTAGCTAAGATTAGGAACCAAGAAGGCGAACAATACACGTGCTCAGATGTGCCCTGGTTGGGCTTTGCCTTAGCTTAGATTAGGAGCCAAGAAGGCGAACAACACACATGCCCAGAGGCGGAGTGTGCCCTGGTTGGGCTTTGCTTAGCTAAGATTAGGAACCAAGAAGGCCAACAACACACATGCTCAGATGTGCCCTGGTTGGGCTTTGCCTTAGCTTAGATTAGGAACCAAGAAGGCGAACAACACACATGCCCAGAGGCGGAGTGTGCCCTGGTTGGGCTTTGCTTTAGCTTAGATTAGGAGCCAAGAAGGCGAACAACACACATGCCCAGAGGCAGAGTGTGCCCTGGTTGGGCTTTGCTTAGCTAAGATTAGGAACCAAGAAGGCCAACAACACACATGCTCAGATGTGCCCTGGTTGGGCTTTGTCTTAGCTTAGATTAGGAGCCAAGAAGGCGAACAACACACATGCCCAGAGGCGGAGTGTGCCCTGGTTGGGCTTTGCCTCGGCTAAGATTAGGAACCAAGAAGGCCAACAACACACATGCTCAAAGGCAGAGTGTGCCCTGGTTGGGCTTTGCTTAGCTAAGATTAGGAACCAAGAAGGCCAACAACACACATGCTCAGATGTGCCCTGGTTGGCTAAGATCAGGAACCAAGAAGGCGAACAACACACATGCTCAAAGGCAGAGTGTGTCCTGGTTGGGCTTTGCTTAGCTAAGATTAGGAACCAAGAAGACGAACAACACATATGCTCAGACAGAGGCGGAGTGTGCCCTGGTTGGGCTTTGCCTTAGCTAAGATTAGATACCAAGAAGGCAAACAACACACATGCTCAGAGGCGGAGTGTGCACTATTGGGCTTTGCTTTAGCTAAGATCAGGAACCAAGCAGGCCAACAACCCGCATGCTCAAAGGCGGAAAAGGACAGCTGTTATTATTTTTGTGGCACGTTTCTCTGACGAAGTTCTCGCATAGTTTCCATTTTTTGAATTAAGGAAGCAGTCAAACATAAACATATCAGCTTTACACGGCCCCCTTGAACGACTCCGTATTAACAATGGAGTTTTCAGAAAAGAGTTTGACGAGAAAAAATACACCGCAATTTCCTATGTGCAATCCTTGTTTAACAGATGTTGGCGATAAATTACAAAATCTCAATGCCTCACGGTTGATGACATGCTTGATTGATTACATAACATATGAAAATTACATGAATGTCTTGGTTGAAGTCATGCATTTCTGAATGTTGACACAATAAGTGAGTAGGCGTATTCGTGTTGTCATGGTGTTCAATTGACGAATACTGTGTTTTTAAAAACTGACTGGCATGGTATCCTAAACAAATATAATTAGTTAAACAAATTATAAATAAAAAATAAAACATTTCTACAGTTGTGATAATACAAGCGTGATGTTATTCCTGTTGATGAAACATTTTTGATATAATATTAAATCTTATTTTTCACTATAAATGCCAAGGGTTGACATTCAGGGAAGTGGCAGGGTGGAATATTTAGTCATGAGAAGGGTTGGTACTCAAGTATGGGAGGGGCGGACTATTTAGTCATGAGAAGGGTTGGTACTCAAGTATGGGAGGGGCGGACTATTTAGTCATGAGAAGGGTTGGTACTCAAGTATGGGAGGGGCGGACTATTTAGTCATGAGATGGGTTGGTACTCAAGTATGGGAGGGGCGGACTATTTAGTCATGAGAAGGGTTGGTACTCAAGTATGGGAGGGGCGGACTATTTAGTCATGAGAAGGGTTGGTACTCAAGTATGGGAGGGGCGGACTATTTAGTCATGAGATGGGTTGGTACTCAAGTATGGGAGGGGCGGACTATTTAGTCATGAGATGGGTTGGTACTCAAGTATGGGAGGGGCGGACTATTTAGTCATGAGATGGGTTGGTACTCAAGTAAGGGAGGGGCGGACTATTTAGTCATGAGAAGGGTTGGTACTCAAGTAAGGGAGGGGCGGACTATTTAGTCATGAGAAGGGTTGGTACTCAAGTATGGGAGGGGCGGACTATTTAGTCATGAGAAGGGTTGGTACTCAAGTAAGGGAGGGGCGGACTATTTAGTCATGAGAAGGGTTGGTACTCAAGTAAGGGAGGGGCGGACTATTTAGTCATGAGAAGGGTTGGTACTCAAGTATGGGAGGGGCGGACTATTTAGTCATGAGAAGGGTTGGTACTCAAGTAAGGGAGGGGCGGACTATTTAGTCATGAGATGGGTTGGTACTCAAGTAAGGGAGGGGCGGAATAATTGGTCGTGAGAAGGGTTGGTACTCAAGTAAGGGAGGGGCGGACTATTTAGTTATGAGAAGGGTTGGTACTCAAGTAAGGGAGGGGCGGACTATTTAGTCATGAGAAGGGTTGGTACTCAAGTATGGGAGGGGCGGACTATTTAGTCATGAGAAGGGTTGGTACTCAAGTAAGGGAGGGGCGGACTATTTAGTCATGAGAAGGGTTGGTACTCAAGTAAGGGAGGGGCGGACTATTTAGTCATGAGATGGGTTGGTACTCAAGTATGGGAGGGGCGGACTATTTAGTCATGAGAAGGGTTGGTACTCAAGTAAGGGAGGGGCGGACTATTTAGTCATGAGATGGGTTGGTACTCAAGTAAGGGAGGGGCGGACTATTTAGTCATGAGATGGGTTGGTACTCAAGTATGGGAGGGGCGGACTATTTAGTCATGAGAAGGGTTGGTACTCAAGTAAGGGAGGGGCGGACTATTTAGTCATGAGATGGGTTGGTACTCAAGTAAGGGAGGGGCGGACTATTTAGTCATGAGATGGGTTGGTACTCAAGTAAGGGAGGGGCGGAATAATTGGTCGTGAGAAGGGTTGGTACTCAAGTATGGAAGGGCGGACTATTTAGTTGTGTTTATTTGCAGTAATACTCTGGAGGAGTTCTGACAGGGTGTGGTACTCACTTATGAGAAGGATCTTACTCTATTTAGGTATGGGAATGTGGAGTATTCCAGTTTTATCAGGGAGTGGATATTCCGATAAGGGCGCAGGATTCCTTGATGGGTACTGTTTATTAGGTATGGTAATGTGGGGTATTCCAGTTTTAGCATGGAGTGGATATTCCGATATGGGCGCAGTATTCCTTGATGGGGACTGTGTACTTAGGTATGGTAATGTGGGGGTATTCCAGTTTTATCAGGGAGTGGATATTCCGATATGGGCGCAGTATTCCTTGATGGGGACTGTGTACTTAGGTATGGTAATGTGGGGGTATTCCAGTTTTATCAGGGAGTGGATATTCCGATATGGGCGCAGTATTCCTCGATGGGGACTGTGTACTTAGGTATGGTAATGTGGAGTATTCCAGTTTTATCAGGGAGTGGATATTCCGATATGGGCGCAGTATTCCTTTATGGGGACTGTGTACTTAGGTATGGTAATGTGGAGTATTCCAGTTTTATCAGGGAGTGGATATTCCGATATGGGCGCAGTATTCCTTTATGGGGACTGTGTACTTAGGTATGGTAATGTGGAGTATTCCAGTTTTATCAGGGAGTGGATATTCCGATATGGGCGCAGTACTCCTTTATGGGGACTGTGTACTTAGGTATGGTAATGTGGAGTATTCCAGTTTTATCAGGGAGTGGATATTCCGATATGGGCGCAGTATTCCTTTATGGGGACTGTGTACTTAGGTATGGTAATGTGGGGTAATATGGGCGCAGTGTTCCTTGATGAGAATTGCAACTAATATCTACGAGTATGCGGAGTATTCCAGTATTGGGATGGATACTTTGGAGGGGGTGGTTGTTGATGGTACCGGTGCTGTGTATAATAGTGTAGTATTTTGAGTGGGCGTATTGTTGATTTAGCAAACCTTGTGGATCAGAATGACATTATGGGTGTCATTGAACCACGTCGACGGTTTACGGTACATGGTCACTTTGATTCAATTCATGACTATATTACATAGCTTTCTTATTCATGGAAGAATCGGCTCAAAATGTTCCATTTGACATTTATCTCTGGGTGAGAGTAAAGGGTAAGTATGTTAAGCGGAGAAGCTGACAGCTGTTACGGGTCGTATTTGAGGTCGACTTTAATATGGAGAGACATGTTAAATAATACTGCGGACAGTGTGGCTTTAGAATGATTTCAGGTTATTCCTATACATTAAAAAAGGTTCCTCTTCCTTTCTTCATGTTCAAAAAGAGGTCAATTTTATCCAAGGTAAAAGCTTCTTACCGCAACATCTCTTTATTCTCCTATGAAACTAACATTTCATTTTCCTTTATGAGGTTGTTTTTTCCCGTTCTTCTTGTGACGTCACATGACACCTACACCATTTTGTTGAGGGAGTTAATTCACTTATGGATGCCTCGCCATTAGCGGGCACCGATGGGATTAGTGTGGGTTTTGACGCTTCGCCTAGAGACATTGCCAGCCTCTTGCTCTAACCATCGGACTCCGGCCTCTAACCTTAGTAACTCAATCTATACGACTAAAATCAGACTATAAAATCTAAACGTTCCCCTGGGAGATCATAGGACTACGTATATGACTCAAGGGAATTGATGTAAGGTCATTTTGAACACTAACAGTAAATTTTATTTGCTCTAGATTTTCTATCGCAGTGGTCTTCAAATTAAGAATAATGAGGGATTTCAGATAAGGTGTAATAAAGTGAATGGGTTTAGAGAGTAAGTAATTGAACATACATTGTGGCATTTAGGATTGCATTGACTTCAGAACTCAGCAGGTGGTTCACTCTAAACCGCTCATATTAATGAAGTTTTGAGCAATTATATTTAAAGTCATGCCAACTGTGTCAAGTCGATTTGTTTGCACAATACAACAATTCAAATACCTCACCACCCAAATTTAAAGATATTCTTCCGTCCTCACCCATTATGAATCTGTATTCATAATAATTTATGATATTGTGTCATCTCTGAAAATAGCTAGAGTCACAAGAGGGGCATAAGTGCCAGCAACCCTCGAAGGGAAATGCGCTTTATGGGCCAAGCGGGAAGATCCTATAATTTCCACATAAGTATAATGATATCCTGAATAATTCACACAACTCGGTTTGACTTAACCATAGTTAATTGAAAGCTAAATGATATTTAGGTGCCAAGGATCGTGACGTTTATTTACACTTTATGTGTTGTCAGATGTTCACCAGCTGTAACAAATATTGATAGAGAGAACTGTACGTGCCAAGAAGCAAAACAAAGGTTAATATTTTGATTGTGTTTATTAGTGGCGTTAATTAAACAATTGTGCCGGAAAATCTTGACAGTTATGTGGCCTAGAACAATAGAAATCAACATGACTAAAGAAAACAGATCAAAATCCAAACCTTGTTATCGCCTTTTTGATATTTTTAGAGTGGTTTATTAATAACCTTAAGTAGGATTTGAAACTTTGCATGGTGGAAGTATAACTAAGTAAGGTTTGCGGTAACACCATGTGAAAATCTCTTTTGAGTAGTGTAGGTTCTGAAAAGAACCGGTGGTTAACGACTCAACGTTTCGATGAGTAGGCCTATGCTCTGATCGTTTTCAGGAGAAATCAACGTTTCGATCAGTATGCTTTGATCATCTTTAGGAGAAATGTGACCTTTCTCCTGAAGACGATTAGAGCATACTGATCGAAACGTTGAGTTGTTAACCACCGGTGTTTTTCAGAACCTACACTACTCCAAAGAGATTTTATTTTATAAACTTTATTACACTGTAATGTGACATTGATGATGATAGTTTGTACGCACACAAAGTTTGTGTTTGTAATGTTACCCACTACAAATATAACAACAAAAATAGAGACGCGGACAAACAAAGTAAGTTAAGAGTCGTAGGTGAAACCCCTCGTGGACAAAAAAGGATTTGACCAGATTCCTTTGACCAAACGACTCCTATATCCCCTTTTCGAGCATCCTCGTAAGGTTTAGGCCGTATCCCGTTTAATCCTGAATTAATGAGTTGTTGTCTATAACTCTCCCTTCTTATAGAAGATTTTAATTATTGCTTGTTCGACCACTGCATGACTCGAATGAGTCCCGCAAGAGGTAAAACAATGACTGATGTTGGTCAGAGAGCTGTGTTGTAGACACACTGCAGGCCTATATAGGTCTATCCAAATTAGTCAAAACGGATACATTGATTTATGAACAATAAATCGAAAACTTTAAGACGAAAACCTTGGAGCTCGAAAGGAAAAACGTTTTCAGCAATCTTTTAAAAACCAGCAATTTAATAAACACAGCTCAAACTACGTCCTTGCGGACGAAGAGTCCTTGTAAATGCATTAAAAATTACAATGCTTTTTGTGATGGAAAACAAATTTCAGTGTTAGGGTCGAATATACAATGCTGTCTTACTTTTAACCCGACACTCTTTCATTCTATACCATCATTGAGAGAAAATGCTTAGACAAATGAAACCCATCCATAAAACAAATATTTATAATTTATTCTCTTAGAAAATGTTAAAAATAAAGTGAAATTAACGTCACTCAGGGCACATAAAAAAAATAGAAGAGTCGTTCACTACAGCGGCGATATTACAATATCCAACAAAACAAGTTTGTTCAGAAAACCTAAACAGTTTTGAGAAACCCGGGACAAGTCGTAAACAAGGACAGCGGATAAATGGACTTCAACAGCACTACCCTCAACCACACCCGAAATGTAAAACCGTCATCAAATCTCTTCAGCCAATGTAAATAATCTATTGACGGGAGGTTCATTAGGCTAAGTTAATGAAAAATGCTTCCGGTTGTATTTAAACCAGGATACACCTCAATTTACCGACAGTTAATTTATATTGTCACAGTTGGAACCATTGTTGATTTCAAAGAATCTACTCATAAGATGTGTATATCAATTCCAAACCCAAATGAGGAATTAATTAGTTTTTAATTAGCTACGATGCAACAGACCCTTAAGCTTCTATGAATGTCTGACATAATGTTAACTGGAGTGAGTGACTGCGTATCGTCCATGACAGCTGGTACCACAACCATCATGACTCGATGATTAAGTGTCGTATTCAATCATAACTTATTACACACAAAGAACAGTGTTACATTAATTAACAAAACCGCTTAAACACAAGCAAGGTTTTGATTTACCTTCAATAGAACGAGTGTGTTCAATACTGCTATTTAAAACAAGGCAACGGTAAAGGTTAGAATGTAACTCATTGACTAATATATCCAGGTGCTTTTTACCTTTCAAAACATTAGTGGGCCTTTTAAATTTACAGGGGTCAATCTGCTTTCATTCTTAGTAGATCCAATGTATAGCATGACGAAAAATAAATTGGTTTAAAACGAAGAATGTTGTTTTTATATAAGTTACTATTAAGTAAAGCGTTTTTGGTTACACATTATTTTAAGCTCAAGATCCGCGCTCTCGCCGCGACATACCACAACACATTAAAAACTACTTAATATAATTGAGTATACTTCAATGTCAATTAGTGCTAATTATGCAAATGGATTAAGTAGATAAGGCATTACCCATCATCGTCATAATACGAAAACGACATCAGCTGTTATTACTGCATGTCGCAGGGTTGACTTTAATGAGTTTGTAAGTTATTTTCAACACGTGGTGACTAACGAAGAGTGAGTTCTAACACATCAGCTATAATAATCATCTACGCGTTCTAATTTGACCAAGTGACTTAGAGGTTATCATTGCACCATCCAGGCGTCATCACTGCCGCTTTATCGTGGACAGAGAAACACACAATTACAGGTCCTTAACCTCTGAGTACAACTTTAAGTAATTGAAATTCCTCATAAGCATTAAAGCAAAAATCATATCATATTATACCAAGAAGCGCACATTCGCTACCAATCAATGACTCGTATTCCAGCTCCATGCATGCCTATTTCAGGAAGGCATCAAATTTCCAAGATGTTTTCAAGTGGGCGTAGTCCTCTGTACCAACATGCAAACATTATGTCCTTCAGATGCTTCTTACAATGGTTGAGAGGTAAACATCATCAACTACACTTATTTTCTCCCTCAATCAATGCATTGGAAGAACTTAACAAAAGGTTTAGTCAGGAGAAAATTCATGGTTAATCAAGAATTGGTAAGTAGATGCACTTTTCGTTTGTTGTTGCTTGGTAAACTGAAGCATAGCTTACATCTCATCATCATTGGATGGGTGGGATATGAGAGGCAGTCTTCCAGTAAAAACATTAATGGCATAAAAGGATGTGTTTATACCACCCTCACCATCCTGGTCGTAACAATAGAGTCAATACATTCCTAATGACGTCTTTCTGCTATAATGACCAACAGCTACGTCAGGAAGCGGCAATAAATTTGCATGTAGTGCAGAACGTCTGTATATGCCCCGCATTTTACAACCTTTCAAGGCTGAGAACACCAGCTAAGCACATAAGCGAAAAGAGCACGGTGTTCCCCTCCATTCAGTCTGTAAATCCCTTTATTTAAGGCAGGAAAACAACTTGTCGTTAGGATCCACTTCTTTACAATCACCATGGTAGAATAGGAAGACTAGATTATAATGCATCGTCACTCAGCCGTGCTGGGATTAAATGCTGCTATAAGGTTTCACATCAACCATTCTCTTCTCTTCTCCCAGTTGTCTTCTCACCATTTGTTTGTGGAGTCGAGTGGTTTGGAAAGACACCAACAGGTTGGGTGAAATTCATCAACTAATCTTATCAATATATCGATCAATCCATGAGTGGCATATTTGTGGATACATTTCAAACAGAAAGCAACCTTTTAAGGGGAAAAAAATTCCAAAAACTAATTTGTAAACACGTCTGGCACCGGAAATGTCCTTTTTCAAGACACTAAAATAATTCTAGAAGATTGATGAGGAAACACAATGGAGATTACAAACACGCCGTGAATCTACATTGAAATACGTGGCCATAAATGATAATTGGATCTGCTAGACCTTTAACTTAGAATAGGGCAGTCCTATCTAAATAATTTAATTAATGAAGTGAGACCTTATTGGTCAGCTAAAATAATATTGAAACTGTCTGAACATTGAGGTATATGGATCCATGCATCTACTTCAAAAATGTTTTTTGTTTGTTTTTGCTTCTCTACAGTTACAAACATTGTTACAAGAAAAAGGTCTTAACAATCTTTACGGGTATGATGCCGGTGCATCTCTGGTTTCTGGGAGAGTAAATTTATTTTCATCTATCAGTTTTCACTGAAATAAAAAAGCAAGTTATAGGCTACATCTTATAAACCATCCTGGGAAATGTCGTCAAATTAACTGCCCATCAATGTACGGTTAAACTTGAATACACTGCATGGATTTTGTGCATATTTTGAATTGATAAATCTGAACTCAAAGAACTGGGTATTGACGATAAAGAAAATACTTTAAGACTTAATAATTTTAACAAATTGTTTTCAACATCCCGGTAGTTGTATAATAAACGTAGACACTTGAAATCCACCTATGTGTTCACATACCGGGACAACACTCCAAAGACAATATCAGCAAATTAGTCCGGCATGATTGCACTGGGTCACTGGCTAGTGTTTTTTTTATTAAAAATACGTCAATGTTATATTAATACATTGCCTTTGATCAATTCGCCTAGCGCGGTCATGGTCAGACTAATTATTAATAAAATCAAGGCTCGATGCATATGAGGGGGTTTCATCAACATTGCTTGCAGTTTTCTAGACGTTACGGTTATTAGAGCTTGCGAAGCGATACAACTAGCCAAGGTACGAGGTTATGTTAGTTACATGAACTTATGTTACATCCATGAATATGCCAATGCATCGGCGTATCGATTATTGATAATGTTGACTATTTTGCGCAACGGTATAAGTATCAACTTCACAGTTATCCCTTTCCGTACACAACAAAGATTTGCAATTCAATGTACAAAGGTGCTTCATTCTTCTCAGGTAGGATTAGGTCTTCTTCAATGAGTTCATAGTGAGTCGTGGTAAGATATAAGGAATCAAAGTACTTGCTTTTGCCTGGAAGGCATATCAGATATTCACGCGTTAAAAGAACAAGCTGACTATATTAAAATATTACATTCCAGATCGCTTACAGCAGTGGTCACTGACACGTCCCAAACTTCAGTGATCACCTTGGCCTATCATTATGCAAACAAAAAGATGCATGAAGTCTTACGTCAGGCATTAGTTCTGAAATCTGTGTGAAATTCCAACAATTCTCACATAAATTTAATTCGAACAGAAACAAAACAGAGTAATTTTATTATACTTTATAAGTGATTAGTGTATAAAGATGATTTGAAAACTATTTCCAAGACGACGTGGATGAAGACTATTTTCAAGACGTAGTGGATGAAGACTATTTTCAAGACGTAGTGGATGAGAACTATTTTCAAGACGTAGTGAATGAGAACTATTTTCAAGACGTATAGTTGATGACTTCAGTAATTCTCTTCAACCAATCATAGTACTCGATATTATGAAAGGTATTTACTAATTAAGATAAGCTGTATCTTCAAAATCGACATTAATGTTAACTGAATAATTTAAAGTTTGTACATTAACGTGACCTTCATTAGAGTAGACATGGATAGAAGCAGGTATGCCTTGTATTTAATCACTCATTCTGATCAATAGGTGATTGGCTGTTCAGATCCCCGCTCTATAAATCTTGACTGTTAAACCTACGCTTAATCTCCAGCTATGACAGTACGTATAGCGTCACCAGACTCTTGGCTTCATCGTGACAATAGAAGCACCATCATCAATCGATGCTCGTTTTGTGTTTAAGGGTTGAACATACGTTGACGAAACACACCAACAGGCCAGTAATTCTGCGATATACTACAAAACACTATCATGGTAAGTTTCTCGTAAATTTCGCTTAAAATTACATTTCATTTACAGCTATCGCGTAGTTTTCTATATGCATCAGTTTGTATAATGGCAATTTCATGATTGCTTTCAGTGCTATCATAAAGTTCCCATGAACTAAAACCTAAATCGATTGAAACAAAGTACAAAATACTACACATGTTGTGTAAGCAACTGGTAAGGGTAACATGAACCCAGCAAGTACCCGGTAGCTCACTACACAATGCACACGTATATAGATTCAGGCGATAATGCTCATCGGTATCGTCGGTTTACCAAACAGCACATTACATGCACATAATTTATATGTCAAGACTACCAAATTCTTATAATTTGTCTTAATATAGTGAAAATACAACTAATCAACAGCATGTTGACCTCAAAATAATTCATTGAAAATCGACCACTTATTAAACCCATCTATTCAAATGAAATACAAATATCCTGCTTTTTGTAAAACCTTTTCTATAGTTAGGTTATTATTAACATTGATATTAGATCCATTCAATGTTTAACAGGTTAGTAAATTTGGTCAAGTGTCTGAATAAATACACAATACTATTCAAGCGTTTAGTAAATTCAATACAAGACTGAATTTGCAAATATGAATGGACATCAACCGTGGTATTTCAACATTGCAAGCTAATTTGTTAATTAAGTCGTATATGATTGGATAGGGTTAATAATTGGGGTGTCTTAACCCAATAAATTAAAGTGTCTTAAAAAATGGCTGCTGTTTCATTAGTGATTTTGACGAAATTACTTCCAGATGGCTTGTTGACATTGCATGCATTTCTCTGTATTTTAGAGTCCATTGTGTTAGTATGTTTGAAAACATTTGCCTAAACCAGTTCTAATGAATAATACTTAGGCCTATGTCAGTGTACTTGGTTGTACAGCCTTAAACACCCACTGCCAATTCAGGCTTCTCCATTGTACAGAGCAATCAATCACCAAATAACATAATAGAAAAGACGCCTACATAAAATCAATTAACTTTGTAACTATAACAGAACTCTAATATGCAGAAATTTGCAGATTGAATCTCTAAAATAATTCAAATCTGATTATTGTATTCTTTAATAAACGAATACTAGAAGATTATTTAAACAAACCCCGACCCAATGATTCACCGATGTATAGTTTTCACACAAAATACGGATCGGTTAACCGAACTGTATTTATAAATTCAAATATGCCTTTAGAGGAGGCTCTGGTGTCTTTTGAAATGTTAATACCCCAAAACAAAGTGGATGGATTTTCATATCATGCCCACGCCCAAACCAAACCAAACGCGACGTCAGCATTTAAAGTGCGCATGAATAAAAGTCAGACGTGGCTATTTGAATTGGGATAGACCTTCATGTATATTAAAATGTAAAAGCATTCAACTGACAACGTAGACCAGTGATCAATTATTATACAACTGCAGCTGTGTGTAGTGACTGGTGTACAAGACAATGGTTAATTGGAAACTGATTACAAATAAATTAGAAAGGAGAGAACACGTACTTGACACGCTGTAGTACGGTAATACTTTGAACTCATGATTTTTATGCCACCAGTCAATCCATCCACACTTAATACGTGGGAGGTCAACTCATTATATATGGAAATAAATGTGTATCTAAATAAACTAAAACAAAATATATAATTTACATTCACAGCGCCTCCTCAACACTGAATGTCATTCAGCAATTCATGAACTAATCTACCACACTGCTTCGAATAGTTAATATGAACTAAAAGTACGTATCTTGTACGAGTTTACTTATTTGCCAACGTTAACGTGTGTTCTGAAGTCTACAGGTTTATACACGTCCTAGAGAATCGATCTCTTTCGTAGTAATTCGATCGGACTTAATGTTGGATTATAAACTCACACCCTTTCAACACAGACCTTTGTTGTTTGTTTTCTATCCAAATACTTAGGTTTTCTTGTAGGAGGAAACGGATGGGAAAAGATGGCATCATGATTGCTGGATTCTTTCTTTGTAAAATGGAGATAACTGTTCGGTCTGCTCAGTCTTAGCAGGAAACATTCAAAATGTTGAATCAGTGCTACGCAAAAGATTGGCAACTCTAACAGACAAAAGATGGCGGAGAGCAGAAAACTGAACTTTTCTTGTTGGCGTTGAAACAGTCTGATATCAGTTGATATCAGTATTTGTGCGTAGCGCCAGTTTACACCTTGACTTGATGACTTGTGTGACATCGTTATGTAAAGATCACATGCTTTGAATTCTCGTGTGTGCCACCACATCAACCGCATTAATCTATGTATTGTCTGATTATCGGATACGACACTCTTGTCACGAGAGTAACCCTTACTGTCAGACGTGATTCTCATGATTTGAACTACTACCCGAACGAGCCAAAGTTGCACTATTAACCTCTTAGAATTTGACATTTTATGACGTGTCGTTGAATTCACCAATTACCATGTAGTGTTCTGTATGTGAGGCATATTCGTATTTACCCCTTGAGGTAGAGGCTACGTCGGCTTGACACAAAGGAACACCTTAAAATAAGAGTGAGCTTAAGATGACAATGTGACAATACTGACTTCATTTAGTCAAAGTGCTTTCTACCTTCCTAGTAACAAAAGGAGACATGCCATCTTGCAAAGCCATTTCAAAGGGTTTGGTACAGTCTGCTTTATCTAAACCGGACAGGATTAAAGGACGAAATCCCACAAGAACTGCTTGTGAATAGCTAGAGGTAGTTCACCCTGCATACACGAAAAGCCCACTCACTCACGAGTCATTCGATAGTCCTCGTGCAAAAGGATCATATTCAATATTTTCTTTAGGCTAATCAAATTTATACATAAAAAGCTGACATTTTGTACAGGACGCACTGTCATGGATACCATTAATTGAACATATTTTCATGTCGATTGGCTTATTGTCAGCATCATGTGTAATTATTGATGCAAGTAAACTACCTAACATAAATGCACTTGAACATAGAACGGTATAACTACGGATGATGCGTTTTTTATGCTCCCTGGTACAGTCTAATGAGAATCTTACAAGCAGGAATATCATCCTTGTTATTTAGACAGCTACTTTATATGACAAAAGATCGTGACAAAATAACGACTTGATATAGTAAGCAAGACAATAGAAACACATCCCTGGTTGTGGCAAGGCTAGATTGCGAGTGGTTGGTTACATTACGCGTTGACGCAATACACATGTCACCGCCTCCTCCTTCCTTCACAACGGCAGGCAATGCTCCATCCACGCTGTTAAGACCGCCCATGCCGTCTGACACAGGAAATATTTGTCGTGGAGTCGTCACTGAGTGCGAACAAGTTTGTTGGGCGTACTGCGATTATCTAACCGAATTAGTAGCATCCTCAGTCACATTTTCAGAATATGGATTTACTGGCTACTGGTAGAGATTTATAGCCTACAGAGGTACCAGCATGAATTATCTGCAGAAACAACCGGCATACAATTTACACATTTTGAAATGAATCAAGTTTGCAGGAATGCAGGTCGATTTGGACGTGAATGACGGGGAGGCTTATAGAGCAAGGCACATCGTACGGTAGTTGATGTTACAGCCTTGAGTTAACGTGAAATCCAATGTCGTTGTAACACACAACTCGCTATGGATGTAACCAGAGGAAACGTGGCTTACGTTACGTTATATTCAGCATCAAGTGCGGCATGGGAGAGTACAGAACCAGTGAATAATACACAAGACAACGGAGGCTCAACTATGGGTGTAGTAGACCTAACTTTCATAGGCTTGATACTTTGCCTGTGTATGTTACTGATTGTATTCGGCAATACATTAGTAATTGTAGCAGTCTACAGAGATCGGTCATTACGAAGAAGCATTACGAACTATTTCATTGTATCGTTGGCATTCGCTGATCTACTCATCGGCAGTACAGTTGTTCCAATCTCCATATTCGATACTTTAAATGGTGGAATTTGGATTTTCGGAGGTGCAATCTGCGACCTATGGCACGCATTAGACATACTGAGCTGTACAGCTTCAATATTGAACTTATGTGTTATCTCATTAGATCGTTTTTGGGCTGTGACACACCCACTAAGTTACCCTCGAAGAATGACCAAAAAGGTTGCTTTAGTTTTTATTGTTTTAGTCTGGTGCTGTTCGGCTTTTATATCGTTCCCTTGTATTGCATGGTGGCATGCTGTTGAGGGTCCAATGCCAGATAATACTTGTATATTTCCTTCGGACGCCTTTTATCTTGTGCTGTCTTCATGCGTGTCTTTCTACATACCATCCATCATAATGCTGTTTATGTACTTTCGGATTTACCGAGCGGCTGCCGCCCAGATGCGCCACATAAGATCTGGTACTAAATTGGTTTCAACAGGAAAAAACAATTGCAATGCCGAATCTAATGGTACAGTATCACTAAGAATCCATCGTGGCGGTGGAGCGTCAGTGAATGGAGCAGGTAACAAACGATATTCAGTAGCAACTGATTCCAGAACTCACGCTAATCAAATCCTTGGTAGGAGGTTATTATCAAGAATGAATCGAGAACATAAAGCCGCTAAAACTCTCGGGATTGTTGTAGGTGTGTTCGTTGTTTGTTGGTTGCCATTTTTTGTGGTAAACGTTGTGGGACCGTTATGTCCCACGTGTATATCGGCACCACATATCGTTATGCCCCTTCTGACATGGTTGGGGTATGTTAACAGCGCTCTTAACCCAGCCATTTATGCCTTCACAAACAAAAGTTTCAAGAGAGCGTACAAGAAGATACTTTGCAGGTGCGGACATCGCCAAAAAGGACACTTCTTGAGTCGAGACGGAACTACTTTTATGAGCATCGATTCAACGTATAACATGGCCGATATGGGCCCTACAACGCCACCGTAGCAATTTGATAGACAAAACTCAATTGAATTAACTCTGGCATTCAAGACTATAACTGTTTTGCAATTTTTGTACGCAAATTTAATACAGCTGTAGTCGATTACTTTATATCACTGACTAAAAAAAGACTCTTTACGTTTTGTTCCACATTCAACCATCATTTACTTTGATTACTTTATTCGCAATACCAACAACGTGAGATTTTTTTTAACTCAAGTGCTAAATAGCTCATTTATGTCATGGTACAGAACATTTTGATCAAGGTGTGAAAACAACACTGGACGAGATTTGTAAACATCAGTTTTCTCCCTCTGTTCCTATTCGTTGATAGTTTTCCTGTTTTTGTTTTTGCATCATTTTTTATTATAACAAGTTTAAAAACCAGTGAAATTATATATTTATGACACACTTGGAAAGATCAGGGTAACTTTAACTTTACTAATAGTTTCGAAACGAGAAACAAACCAAAGAAACAAATATTTAGCATAATTTATGTATTTATAAATTGACTAATCTGTCCACTCCTATCCTAATTTCAACTTGTTTTGGTTTGCATTAATTGATACTACACCTATACTCCTGAAAAGAACGTATACCTCCGATAACAAACAAGTTACCATTGGTAACCATGCCATCACCTGATCATAGACGATTGTCTTATAGCAAGACATGATGCCTAGATTACTATCCTGTAATGACAGTTTACATTCTTTGGCATATTATTACGTTTGAATGTGCAAACAAGTCACATTCAAACTGTCATTACTATCCTGTAATGACAGTTTGTATTCTTTGGCATATTATTACGTTTGAATGTGCAAACAAGTCAAATTCAAACTGTCATTACTATCCTGTAATGACAGTTTACACTCTTTGGCATATTATTACGTTTGAATGTGCAAACAAGTCACATTCAAACTGTCATTACTATCCTGTAATGACAGTTTGTATTCTTTGGCATATTATTACGTTTGAATGTGCAAACAAGTCAAATTCAAACTGTCATTACTATCCTGTAATGACAGTTTACACTCTTTGGCATATTATTACGTTTGAATGTGCAAACAAGTCAAATTCAAACTGTCATTACTATCCTGTAATGACAGTTTACACTCTTTGGCATATTATTACGTTTGAATGTGCAAACAAGTCACATTCAAACTGTCATTACTATCCTGTAATGACAGTTTACATTCTTTGGCATATTATTACGTTTGAATGTGCAAACAAGTCACCAAGCAGACCATTGTTCTCCCAGCCTTGGTTTAAGTTACACTTATTCAAATGATATAAAAACAAGATGATTGTACCATGAACAAAGCCGTGTTGCAAGTTTTCCAAGAACGAAAGAGTAATTTTTCTAATTAGTATTTATTAGAATCACAGAGTGTGGTTCCTCAAGGAATTATTAATTTCTTTCGATCACCTAAGAAATTAATTATTCAAGAAAACACATATTAAATATGCATTCATGACTATTCAAGACTAAATACCACGATGTTAAAAAGTTTATTCTTCCGTAAGAATTCAATTTAAATTACTCCTTTTAGATTTGTTTATATTACTTCAAGTTTTAATCGGAATCCCAAACTCATATTAAAAAGACAACCGGTGCATTGTAAAAAGAACCCCCTAATTTTCAAGGATAACATCCAGATTAGAAGCTTTTGTATGTGTTGGACGATGAGTGTTACTTGAGCCTATGAAAAGGGAAAACATGACATGAGCGTGTGGGTGTTAGACGTGTACACAAGGAGAACACTTGGTACAATGAGCGGCAGAATGCAGTTGTGATTAAGACGGAATCATGATACGTCATCAGTTTGGGGGAACAGTACAATTGTACACCTGTTCCTGTTCTCTCTGGTTTTCAAATAACAACCAATGAAACAACATTTATTACCAGATTCTGAACAATTCGTAAAACTACTAGGAAACACCGAAAACGATTACGTTTTAATCGAATTAAAAATCTGGTATCGGAAACAACTTTCTCTCTACCCTAGTCAGACGGTAATATTTCACTGAATATTAGTACTGATGTCAAATTTATAGAAAATTGTCCAACAATTTGTTCGATCGTTACGGAACGCGTATCATGACATGTCTTTTAGATGTATGTACATTTCAATGAGTAAATGTGAGAAAGAATTATAGAGAAAATGGGTGAGTAGGAAAAGAGTTTCAGACCATGAGAAAAGAGAGAGGGAAAAAGAGACATCAGAAGGATTGAGTGAAGCTGATAAATAAGTTAAGAAATGATTAAGATTATGAGGTTGATAAACTTGACGTAAGTGTTTGATGAATTGATAGTTAGTTTATACAGTGGTATGACCCAGGAGAGTTCTCTTACATTCCAAGGTTATTATTGATCTGCATTTATACGATCATTAAGAAAATTGATTGAACTCAAAAGTCACAATAAATATGGATTTAGTCTGACCTACTTTCTGGTAATCAATACGTTATGTCACTTAGAGAGTTAAGTTAACGTTTATATCTTGAATGTTGCTGGCTGAAATAGTTCTGAGTTTTTAAGAATAACAGATGTGTACGAGAGGATAAAGAGTAATAGGACAGCAAAACTGAGAGGTATAAATAGTTGAAAGATTTGTAAAACAATGAGGTGTAGAATGAAGGAAACAGATCTAGGAGTAAACAAGAGAGATTGATAGTTGATAGCGATGATTATAATGGACAGAGATAAAGAATGGGAGAACAAAAATAAAATACTGGAGCAAGGATGTAATGGAGAAGTGTGTAATCTTAGATATGATGACTGATACGGATTGCTTGGTTTAGACGGAAAGGCAGACTGCGTGGAAGGCAATGTACAAACATATACGGAGACGTAAAAGGTGGAACACATATTCTAATCGTTACCTTTTAGTACACCCTCTAAAATATTGTTGGGTAAATTAAGTTATCACCTTTATGGTTATTTCACTAATGGAAGAGAAGTCCTCCGAGGACACGGACGTATCGAAAGCTTTTTCAAAATACCCAAACAATAATTCCTGCGGCTTATTTTGAAGGACGTAAATCAATAAAGTGACGTCAGCAACTGGGACTTCATATCTCAATGAAAACGCAATACCTTTTCGTCCAATAATTCCACAATTATATTTTTAGCCTTCGGAAATGGAAGAATAGAGTTACAATACTCAATCAAAACTGGGTGTGTAAATTGTTCATTTGTTATTTTTTAGAAGAAGCGATTATGTTCTGTTAAAGGTTTAGGTCACATTTTAAATGTAAACACTGACTGAAAACAAAACACTTATAATTTGACAAGTATAATAGATCCAATCGTTTTCCCTCAACGATAATGGCGTAGTATTGATAACAACTTGTTATTCTACCACCATGGAACTCAGAAATGTAAGGTCGCCGTAAAATTATTGTATTGCTTGTAATATTAACATATTTCATTGTATCATTAATAATGTTTTCTATCCGCCAGTTTCAAAATAGACACTTAAAAACGTGTTGTTTTAGAAAGTTTGATGGCGACAATTGAGGTGATATTTCTCTGTGCGATTATTGTAAGTTGTATATTATTCCCTTTCGTGCCAGCTAACCAAGGCAAGCAAAACTGTTCTATCTACTGCTCTATCATGCGTATTATTTTTTTATGATATTTAAATAAATTGCAAAATAAATTCGGCATGTATGTGTTGATTAATCAGTACATGTTACCTTATTGTATAATTTTGTTTAAATAAAACTCATTTCATTTTGTAAAGGTCTAAGCAAATGCACAAGGGTTGTACACTCGGCGTCCTGTGGGGCGTTTTAGGAGTTGGACGAGTTAAGAAAAACAAACATTATGTCAATCTTAAAAATCGACGACATCTCATGGCTATGATTTGCGAAGTCACATTGATGCTGACTTTAATTGTGTTATTATAAATGTATCAAATCACCATTTTAAAGTCAAAATGCATGATTGATATTGCTGTAAAAATAATGCGAAAGTATACGCGACATTTTGATATGCCAAGAAAATAAATAAACACTTAAAATAAACTTTCATTTTCTCTAATACGAGACCATTAATTTGACGACATGCTCAAAGATTGGTCGTATACGGGTTGAGATTAGTGTACTGTCTCATAAATCACTGGGATTTATCGTATATGTAGAAGAGTTTATTCTTCTTTATCAAACTTAATCCGTCCTTGTATGCTTGGATACTTGAAATCAGTCTGCACTGATCACTTGTCAGGAAACTTTACCTGAAAGCAACTGGATTTACTTGAATTGAACTGCACCCCGTCCTGATGGAAGTGTGTTGCCCTTCTATGTGATGGGTTATATGACATGTGAATTGACAGGAATGAAGTATGCTATTATCATTACGTGATTCTTGTCACGAGATTGTAGAGATTACATCTGTCTAACACCTCGGTGTGCTTTATACATCAAATAAATCACATGTAAGTAGATGAAGTCGTGACACTTGGGCTCGATCAAAATCGAATCCTTCAGAAAATCTCATCCCTTTTAAGCAAATTGTTAAAGAGAATGTAGGGCACCCTATATTCCCTTTTCAAAAACATATAGATTCCGAAGAGTGAGTCATGAGAAATTAGTCTTTAGTCAAGGCGTAAGTGTAAACCCTTAGACGGTATCCATCACTTTGGGAGAAAAACCAAAACCTTTATTAACTAGTTGAGGCTACGTAAATACATTTGAACCAATCACCGCAATGTGATAACAACACAAATTTTCACGTCGTTTATTTTCAAATGATAACTGAAGGATCCTAATTGTTAAGATTACATTTATGCGAAGGCTTCTTTGGATGGATGAACCACAATTAATAAAGGTTTTTTAATGTAAAACAAAAAACAATAATAAAACAAAGGCCTAGGCTATAATAAAAACATAAAAATTTGTAATTTATGTTTAAAACATGTAAATTGCGGTTGCTTTTAGTCTAGTGATCACGCGGAAGTTACCAAACAATGACGACTTAAAAAAGGGGGGAAACGTGTTTTTCGTTTGTTCAAACTACTTCAAAAAACTAAAGGTCAAAGATGACTTAAACGTTTTGCAAAGTGGTATACGTTTTGTGAATATAGCTTTGTTTGGCTTTGTCGTTCATCGTGAAACCTCATGTTCGTACAGGTCAAAATCAACGATTGGACGTGAATCGCTGTACAGCCATATCAAGCGTAGCCCGTTTTCAAAGGAAAGAAAATGTGCAATTTGAAAGTCTACAAATATTAATCACTTGCTTGATAAAATGACTGCTTGCTTGACTAATTGTTCACTTAATTGAAAGCCAGTCAATTAATTGATGATTTGAATTTAAAATGATGTTACTGACCCGCATGACAAGACCAATTATCCTGTTTGGGAAGGAACCGAATTAGAAAAGATCAGGGTTTGTGAATTCAACTCAATGTAAATCACATCATCATTGGTCTGTCACTCACATTTCCCTTTTTTTCTTCTTTTGTTTTATGAATAGAAGGTTAAATGTACTTGAGAAATAATTAACAATAAATTTTATATACGTTTTTAAGTTATGAAAATATTTGATCAGTAAAGTAAACAAAAGTAAATGATTGTAACATCTGAAGCAAAGCTGATTGGCGTATATGAAACGTAATGATCGAGATGTGAGTGGGTCTTTGATAACGCTTCTAAACGACTGTTTACGATGTGCACTTTATGAGGCCAATTAACCACTCGTAACAGCATTGCAAACTCCACCGAGAAGCTTATCTCACGTCATTCCAACTATGCCATACGCTCAGTAATAATATTGCTATCCCATTACGCTTATGTCTACTTCTTGAAAACTAATAAAATGCTTGAATTGATTTGAATTATATCGGTAAATCTTTGATGAAAAACACACAGAGTGTCTGGATTTAACACCTTTTGAATTCCAGCACAGCATAATGAGAGGTAAATAATTCTGCAAAATAAAGTAGAGGTATTGATGCGTGTATCTTATTACACGCTGTGGTTCTTGGAGTAGAGATCCATCTTCACAATGAGAGAATACACTGTGCTTAATGACGTGGTCATGTTACTGTCTCTGCACGTCTTTTAATGTTACATTCGTAGGATTACGTCTGGATCAATATTGCCATATAATCCCATATGGAGGTCGCTGAGTGCACTTGTTTATCTTCTGTGACAGTTTTCGTCGTTAAGAAAATATTGTCTGCCTCTGAACAATCGAATTAGTCTCATCATTAGAAGCAGGTCTGGTTTCTGTCTGAAGATACCGTCTTTAGCGATTGATGGGTAACTAATATGACTATACACATGTACAATCCATTACACCAATACTTCTGAAATACTGTAAAGACACATCATTATCCCAAAATGCTCACCGCTTGGCTTAAGCAAAACGTACTTCAAGAGAATCCAAATTCATACAGGATACAGCATGACCAAGATACGCGAACAAACATACAATGTTAACAGAAAACCCAAGAAGCCAACTAAGTTATATTACGTATATTTCAGTATTTGCTGTGCTATGCTAGTCTTTTTAAAACTCATTTTCTTTATATCCTATATAAGAAGTGTTAATGTTGTGAATCGCCTCTGGGTTGGATCTGCGTGGGTGCTCAATAAAATCAAATTATTATTATTATTATTATTTATTATTACTATTATTAATATTATTATTATTTTTAACATTATTGTTATTAAGTTCCCTTTGGATTTCGGATGTGCAACTTTCTCGGATCCGTGCGGGTCGTTTAAATACATATTTAGTTTTAGTGTATTCCAAGAGTTTTAGCAGATTTTGTTTAGCGTCTTCTAAATTCCGAAGGAACTTCATTCGGTTGTTATTCTGTAATTGAAAACGATTTAAAAACAAATCACAATAAATACATATTACGTTTATCGATAATGGATATTGATATAATGAGTCAGGACCAGTCCCTGTACATAAATGTTAACACAAAGCTTCAAGAAAAATAATCCCACTTCGACGACTAATAGGCTATAATAAGAAACAACATTCAAAGCGTAACTAACTAATTAGTGCCTTAAGGGTATGTTATTAGACGTGATCAACTACCTACCTAAACTATGTAACGTCTGCTATAATGGCTTGCCAACATTTCGATGTGTGATTTTTGAATGATTTAACAACACGTTCACAGCGCATCAGCTTAGACGAATCTGTCATCCTTGCATCTGGCTGTATCGTTTTACCTTCCATCTGAAGGAATTTGCAAAAGAATAATAATCCCAAACTCCCAAATGCTCCAGGGAGGTTTTTTATGACAGTGTTGGGTTGTCTTTGAATTGAATAATTTAAACGAAAGAACTAATAACAGTTCACGGGGTGAATGATGTTAAAATATTCTACGAGGTTAATGTTCGTATATATGGAAAGTGCATAAGTGTTACTTTGATATAATGCTGAGGCTCCAAACAAAGTTGAACATTAATTTAAACAAAAGAAGATGTCGAGAGCAGATGTAGTTAGTTTGCGTTTGATGTTTCATTGGCAGAGGTACCATTAATTCATTAAAAGAAACCAAATGACTTTCTTTCATTGGTGTATGAATTCAGGACACCAAATGTCTACATTTTACAACTCGAATTTAAGATATTTAATCCAAAGTAATCAGTCTGGCCTGAAACTAAAACCTCTTTGATCATTGCAAACCCATCAATTTATTGCAAAATATTAAATAATACAAAGTGCTTTAATATTTGGAGCATATATAATCTTTTCAGTCTGAACGTAATATAAAATATTTATATGTTAAGTCTTTGCTTTATGTTTTGAAGTATTACTTTTGCCTCGCGTCTATAACACGTTAAACATTTCATTTCCTAACTGCGAACAAAACAAAACATGCTTGATTGGCTTTCGTGCGGTGAACTTCAAGAAGCCGAGGCGACAATTCATGAGGATTTCACAATTTGGCATCAAAATGAAATAATACTCGCCAAGGTCAAATCGTTAACGGGAGTCTGCCATCCAGGTAAAACTGCGTCTAGAGTGCACCTACTGATGGAAGACTCTGCAGCCTGATACAGCAATATGCCACGTTTTTGAATGTTCGTTATGCCTGGTTCCTGGGTAAACACACACATCACATCTCGATGAAAGGTTTGGAAGGTGTGGACGGACAGTTCATAGGATCGTTCAATATTAATTATGCTAATCACGTACATAAAGATTCTATCATCCATAGTTTATATATTAAAAATGTGGCTAGGTTTTAATTTTTATCATATACAATTTTTGGAAATTGTTTAATGAGTATAAGTCGATACATTGCATAACATGACATTTCAAATAAAATTCAAATTAAAAGTGAATTAAAATGTTTGATTAAATCTCAAAACGGAGCCTTACTTCGTGACCATCTTATTAATAGTATACAGTAGACGAAAAATACAGTTTGGTAGTTGTTGGGTTGTGTTTAACCCGAGGTCATCAGACGCAGGCACGTGTATAAGATGTGATAAACAAGCCAGGTTGAGACAAGTCATTTCACGCATCGATGTCTTGTGAGTGCTAAGACGTGTACAAGCCGAGGGAACGATCTCCTTCAGAGGTTTTATGGTTTATGATATGGACATTCGTATTATAAGTCCATTTTATATCATCATCGAATCCCTACTGAACATCTATCGGAGAAGTATATCCACTGACTTTCTAAAATTCTTGGATGGGCCGTGTTGATGGAGGCATTGACAAGTATATCAAATACGCTTCTACAAAACTAAGGATATTTCAATGCGTCAAAACCTTTACGCTCGGAATAGTGTTCCACCATTCAAAACAAAAATCGAAAGACATAGTATGAGGTTGTTGTTTTGTGCATCGTCCCACAGTTAATAAAGTGTGTGAATGTGTGAAGTGTCAGGTTTTTTTGTGTCTCAAGTATTGTATCCAACAAATAAATAGTGAAATTAACTACGTGCTTTGTGTAATGAATTGAAATCACTCACTGTATTTGGCAAAACTACATACCATAGTACATTCAGTCGAAATATTAACAATTTTTTGAATCTTGTCTTGGTAAATCGCATTTGAATTTAGGCGTTATCATTATTAATTTTGCCTTGAAAGCTATTGTAGCAAGTATGGATATTGTGTTTCTAAACGAAATAATTTTGTTTTCAATTTATACATAATTATTTTCTGACAAGCTGCAAGGGTAGACAAATATAACATTTATTGATTGTTCGGAGACAATTATCAATCTTTAAATTGGCACCCATATTTTAATAACAAGCATTCTGTGCTGTACACTCGTATGACCAATGAATTCCATACACAGTTATCAGCCAACTAATTAAAAAGGGTGAGCTGCGTTTGTAATATAAATACATTTATAATAATAGGTTTACCTATTTATAGGAAATCGGAGGACAAACATGATAGTCACATTGTCATTAGAATACGTGACTCCAAATTGGTAACGCAACTCTGACAGAAAGATTGTAAATATTACCAATGTATTTCTATCACACTGGATTTATGATTTCGCCTAGATATTAGATTAGTGCCAAGCTTGCTTAAGAATAGAGACTTGACAAGGGTCTTTAAGTCTTGTTACCATGAAAAGTAGGCTACGGTCTCAGTAAACGCGTTTAGTTATGTTTCAATAAAACACATTTGTAGATAAAACACACAGGGCCCAATTTCATAGCTCTGCTTAAGCAGAACATATTACTTAACAGTTTGCTGCTAAGCAAACATAAATAGGTTGGTACATGTTATAAGGTGTTTAGCTGCTAATCAGATTCTGGTCAGCATAATTATTTTGTGCTTAGCTACTTGTTGTGCTAAACAGCTCTATGAAATTGGGCTTTGGTTCGTGAGGGGCTGAGTAGTAGTTGTAAAACATAAGCTGTTAGAATTATGTAGCATGATTTAATTCCACAACCAAACACGATTTGAATTTTAATAACAAGCACTTGGAGCTGGTTCAATCCCACAGTGTCCTCGTTTTGTTAACCTGGAAATATAACAAATAAAAAAAGAAAAAAGAAAAAACCTAAAAACAAAGGAAAAGAAAATGTAGCTCAGGGTAGAACATCTGGCGGTTAACCTTTAGAAATAACTGTAAAATTAATCATACTCCATAAATGCGGACACAGCATGAACTAATTTATAATCTATGATTCGCAGCAAGCATCCGTTTACTGTCGATATTAAATATGATGTTGACGATGAAACATTTAAACTTGCAATCAGCTTGATATACTGTTAGAAGTAATGGCAGGAGGTGTTTTTACACCTTGCATCCTTGAATTACAGACCAATTCTACACAATCCCTGGTTAAGGATGATAGGTCTACCTCACATCAATGATTATCTCAAGTATTACAGGATGTAGCGATCTTAAGAAGCAACACTACCAACCCGCACTCTACGCAACGTGTCTCGGTTACTTCCTGCATCACTATCTTCTAACGTCATTCATATACTTGGAGAAGTGACAGTAATGGCTGTGGGTTGCGAGTTGGTTGTCAACCCTTTGATGGGTGGGAACTACAGTGAGTTAAATCACTAAGGAGCAAGCAAGCATTACTCTCCGGGTGTGATTATAGAGCTTCCATCCGGGCAAAATGATCACGGCTGATGCAAAAGATTACCATAGCAGACTGGAATATATCTATGTATAAAATTCAATTTGGAAATGGTCGAGTGGGCTTAGACCATTAAGACTCAATATTCATACAAGACAACATGTAGCATTTGAAGGACACTTACACGTACCAAATCAAATAGTCATTTATGGTTCACATTATTCCAAAGCAGCCAAAGTGACATTGCGACTTAGTACCCAGTTCCCTGACAGTTTTACAAATTTTTCACACACAGGTTATTGGAACAACTGGCTTAATACTGACCTGAGCTCAGGACTAAACTCCGCATCATTACTATGTGGATTAAGTAAATTACTTGGTTTTACAACTATATGACATGACCGAAGAAACGTCCACTCAGTGTAATCTTATCAGGAATGACTTAACGGCAAGATCCACGTGCCAACATCTTTACCTAGACAATTCCGACAGTCAACACTTTCACTTGAAAGTTACCGTGGTGTTATGGCATAATTAATGTGCCACTTTCAACTCAATTTGGGCATAAACAAATAATTACTAACAAAAAGTGTAAATAAGATTTGATTAATTCTTGTTCTCTTTTGTTTAATGGTATGTACAAATGTACATACACGATATAAATTAGTGCAGTTCTCATGATTAAAATGACATTATAAACAATATACAACATTTTTAGTGTACTGACAACAAGAATCGAAATCAGTCCTTTCGTTGCGTTCCTTTGACATCCAAAGATATACAAATAGTTAAGAAAACTCAAATCTAGATACAGATAGTTTCCACTCATTCTTTGCTTATGAAAACAAAAACCTGAAGCTATATTCAGACTAGATGCTGCCCCTGTAGAGACATATTTCCCCCGAGTACATAGTTTTTACAGACAAACAATCGTGGACGCTGTGATAAGAATCACCGAGTAATAAAACACGATGCCCAAGGAGTTGATGTTGGGCCAACTTTACTTTTACAGCTACCTGATTGATGGCCATACTACAGAAATATGATCCAAAAGTAATGGACAGCGATTTACCAAAAAAACACACAAAAATGAAGACAAATGTGAGGAGAATGACAGTTTTAGTAAGTACTTAAAAGGGTGTTGTTGATGAGCGATGAAGCCTGCTGGCAAGGTGTTTTGACCATTACCTGTCTCGGCGTACCTCCCCGTCATCCAATATTGACCCGGAACGTCTTCTATCTAACTCCTCAGTATATTTATAACCGTATTCTTAACTTGATAAGCTTCCGTACAAACTACACTCTAAGCACTCCTGACCCGGTTCGGGGTCTCAGGGAGCAGGACCAACTTCTGGGTTTTGTGACCGTTTCTGAGTCACAAAGACCCAGTAGTGGGTTAAACTTACGTAAAATCCCAACTAAAATTCGAATTTTCTTTTAAACCATTTGTGGGTCATACTGACCAGAAATGGGTCAGGAAACTGGGACCCAGAATCAGGGTCAATTCTGACCGTATGATTTTTAAAGTGTGAAAAAACCTGACTAAGAAGGGTTTGACTCTTCTAAAGAGATTTAGTAGTTACAGCTCTTTGAAACGACCTTAAGGTGAACGATGTACAGGTAGTGACCATCAGGTCAGAGATGAACGGTGGAGATTAAGAAGTTACATTAGTGTGAAGTGACCATCAAGTCAAAGATGAACGGCGGAGATTTAGTAGTTACATCAGTGTGTAGTGACCATCAGGTCAGAAATGTACAGGGGAGATTTAATAGTTACATCACTAGGAAGTGACCATCAGGTCAGAGATGTACAGGGGAGATTTAGTAGTTACATCACTAGGAAGTGACCATCAGGTCAGAGATGTACAGGGGAGATTTAGTAGTTACATCACTAGGAAGTAACCATCAGGTCAGAGATGTACAGGGGAGATTTAGTAGTTACATCACTAGGAAGTGACCATCAGGTCAGAGATGTACAGGGGAGATTTAGTAGTTACATCACTAGGAAGTGACCATCAGGTTAGAGATGTACAGGGGAGATTTAGTAGTTACATCACTAGGAAGTGACCATCAGGTCAGAGATGTACAGGGGAGATTTAGTAGTTACATCACTAGGAAGTGACCATCAGGTAGGAGATGTACAGGGGAGATTTAGTAGTTACATCACTAGGAAGTGACCATCAGGTAGGAGATGTACAGGGGAGATTTAGTAGTTACATCACTAGGATGTGACCATCAGGTCAGAGATGTACAGGGGAGATTTAGTAGTTACATCACTAGGAAGTGACCATCAGGTCAGAGATGTACAGGGGAGATTTAGTAGTTACATCACTAGGAAGTGACCATCAGGTTAGAGATGTACAGGGGAGATTTAGTAGTTACATCACTAGGAAGTGACCATCAGGTTAGAGATGTACAGGGGAGATTCAGTAGTTACATCACTAGGAAGTGACCATCAGGTAGGAGATGTACAGGGGAGATTTAGTAGTTACATCACTAGGAAGTGACCATCAGGTCAGAGATGTATAGGGGAGATTTAGTAGTTACATCACTAGGAAGTGACCATCAGGTTAGAGATGTACAGGGGAGATTTAGTAGTTACATCACTAGGAAGTGACCATCAGGTTAGAGATGTACAGGGGAGATTTAGTAGTTACATCACTAGGAAGTGACCATCAGGTTAGAGATGTACAGGGGAGATTTAGTAGTTACATCACTAGGAAGTGACCATCAGGTTAGAGATGTACAGGGGAGTTTTAGTAGTTACATCACTAGGAAGTGACCATCAGGTCAGAGATGTACAGGGGAGATTTAGTAGTTACATCACTAGGAAGTGACCATCAGGTTAGAGATGTACAGGGGAGATTTAGTAGTTACATCACTAGGAAGTGACCATCAGGTCAGAGATGTACAGGGGAGATTTAGTAGTTACATCACTAGGAAGTGACCATCAGGTTAGAGATGTACAGGGGAGATTTAGTAGTTACATCACTAGGAAGTGACCATCAGGTCAGAGATGTACAGGGCAGATTTAGTAGTTACATCACTAGGAAGTGACCATCAGGTCATAGATGTACAGGGGAGATTTAGTAGTTACATCACTAGGAAGTGACCATCAGGTCGGAGATGTACAGGGGAGATTTAGTAGTTACATCACTAGGAAGTGACCATCAGGTCAGAGATGTACAGGGGAGATTTAGTAGTTACATCACTAGGAAGTGACCATCAGGTTAGAGATGTACAGGGGAGATTTAGTAGTTACATCACTAGGAAGTGACCATCAGGTCAGAGATGTACAGGGGAGATTTAGTAGTTACATCACTAGGAAGTGACCATCAGGTTAGAGATGTACAGGGGAGATTTAGCAGTTACATCACTAGGAAGTGACCATCAGGTCAGAGATGTACAGGGGAGATTTAGTAGTTACATCACTAGGAAGTGACCATCAGGTTAGAGATGTACAGGGGAGATTTAGTAGTTACATCACTAGGAAGTGACCATCAGGTCGGAGATGTACAGGGGAGATTTAGTAGTTACATCACTAGGAAGTGACCATCAGGTCAGAGATGTACAGGGGAGATTTAGTAGTTACATCACTAGGAAGTGACCATCAGGTCGGAGATGTACAGGGGAGATTTAGTAGTTACATCACTAGGAAGTGACCATCAGGTCAGAGATGTACAGGGGAGATTTAGTAGTTACATCACTAGGAAGTGACCATCAGGTCGGAGATGTACAGGGGAGATTTAGTAGTTACATCACTAGGAAGTGACCATCAGGTCAGAGATGTACAGGGGAGATATAGTAGTTACATCACTAGGAAGTGACCATCAGGTTAGACATGTACAGGGGAGATTTAGTAGTTACATCACTAGGAAGTGACCATCAGGTAGGAGATGTACAGGGGAGATTTAGTAGTTACATCACTAGGAAGTGACCATCAGGTTAGAGATGTACAGGGGAGATTTAGTAGTTACATCACTAGGAAGTGACCATCAGGTCAGAGATGTACAGGGGAGATTTAGTAGTTACATCACTAGGAAGTGACCATCAGGTAGGAGATGTACAGGGGAGATTTAGTAGTTACATCACTAGGAAGTAACCATCAGGTTAGAGATGTACAGGGGAGATTTAGTAGTTACATCACTAGGAAGTGACCATCAGGTAGGAGATGTACAGGGGAGATTTAGTAGTTACATCACTAGGAAGTGACCATCAGGTAGGAGATGTACAGGGGAGATTTAGTAGTTACATCACTAGGAAGTGACCATCAGGTAGGAGATGTACAGGGGAGATTTAGTAGTTACATCACTAGGAAGTGACCATCAGGTAGGAGATGTACAGGGGAGATTTAGTAGTTACATCACTAGGAAGTGACCATCAGGTAGGAGATGTACAGGGGAGATTTAGTAGTTACATCACTAGGAAGTGACCATCAGGTAAGAGATGTACAGGGGAGATTTAGTAGTTACATCACTAGGAAGTGACCATCAGGTTAGAGATGTACAGGGGAGATTTAGTAGTTACATCACTAGGAAGTGACCATCAGGTAGGAGATGTACAGGGGAGATTTAGTAGTTACATCACTAGGAAGTGACCATCAGGTCAGAGATGTACAGGGGAGATTTAGTAGTTACATCACTTGGAAGTGACCATCAGGTAGGAGATGTACAGGGGAGATTTAGTAGTTACATCACTAGGAAGTGACCATCAGGTTAGAGATGTACAGGGGAGATTTAGTAGTTACATCACTAATAGTGACCATCGGGTCAGGGATGAACAGGGGAGATTTAGTAGTTACATCACTAGGAAGTGACCATCAGGTCAGAGATGTACAGGGGAGATTTAGTAGTTACATCACTAATAGTGACCATCGGGTCAGGGATGAACAGGGGAGATTTAGTAGTTACAGCACTAGGAAGTGACCATCAGGTCAGAGATGTACAGGGGAGATTTAGTAGTTACATCACTAGGAAGTGACCATCAGGTCAGAGATGTACAGGGGAGATTTAGTAGTTACATCACTAGGAAGTGACCATCGGGTCAGGGATGAACAGGGGAGATTTAGTAGTTACAGCACTATAAAGTGGAGTCCCGCAAGTGCCAATCTCCTATTGTAAAAAGATACATAACCACCGTGGTGCTCAAGCTCGATTAACGTTGATTGCACAGACTCAAGGTGTTAATTTAAGTGAAGCAAAAATCCACTTTGTTTAATAAACTGAGAATCTAAATTTATTCTGAATTCCAAAGTGACCAGTCTCTACTCTCTGTGGAAAGAAGACAAGCAACGTTAACATATCCAACTTGAGAGGATATCTTCAACAGCGTGTTTGTTTTTTAACCTACATGGCTATTTTGAAGACAAGCGGAACTTGCAACACGTCAAAAAGCCAAATCGATTTAAGGAAACGAATTACGCGAAATGCTTCAAGTTGTAAGGTTCTATTTGATGGTTTCGTTTTGAAGTACTCAAAGCCCAAGCAGTCCACATCGATCCTTAAAATACATTTTGAGTGCTGAGATCGATTCTTAAATGTAATTTTACAGAACAATATTTTAATGACATTTTGTTTAAGGTTTAGAGCGCTGTTTTGCGTCAAAATATGTTTGACAATGTAAACATGCATGGCTTGTTTGCTTGTTGTCATACAGGGTAATGCCTTCAAGTACTCGCCTACTCTATTTGTCATTACCAAGAAAATATCACCCAGTTGAAATTGTAGGTGAAGTGAAGGAGCCTTTTGCTAGGAGATAAAGGTTATTGTAGGTTATTCGATACTTGCAGTGGGGACGGATTCGATCCCTTAGCCTTACAAAATCTGATTTGCAAATGGGAAAATCATCTGAAAATGATCCGAGTAAATAAATCCGTGAGGGAATGTGGTGGAGGAAATAAGCGGAGCCTTAAGTCTAAGGGTTTGTATGGCGATATGGGTACATGATACCTCTAACACAGGACGATGACTTAGAACTATTCAAGAATACCAACACAGATTCTGCAGGCATACGTCTTATCTTGTAGGAGAAATCTTAAAACGAGTTTACAAAATGCTCCTGAAAATCGCTTCTTCACGATGATAGTGAGATTAACCACCCTTTTTAAGGTCAGCAGGGTCGTATACACGGTTCTTGGGTCCCAGGGGTTATGACTTTCGTTGCAGGCAAATATTTTGCTAGTTTACAATAAAAAGTAAACTATTAAATTCCGGAGAGCCATTTTGACCAATCACGGTTTTTTATTCATTTCAATCAACTCTTGGAAGATTCAGGCCAGGAAAGATGTTCGGATAACACAAATATTATAAAAACCATAGAAACAAATCAATTAATAATAAGTTAATGACAATCTTGAAAGACAGGGAGCAAGATTCCCCGACCGACTGATAACAAATTGTTGGCGGGCAAAATCAAGCAGCACAACCATGCATGTTTGTTTTTCATGTGTTGACTTGCAGGTATAGTGTCGTGTTTAGCTCTCTGCAGATCGATGCTATCTATCCTTTGGGATCGATTGGTCCCCGCTGGGCGGTACAGACTATTATAAGGACCTAGGTAGCAATGTCTGGCCATGGTCTCTACATTAATGAGCCTGTGCTGATTGAATCCCACGGGGGATCCCCACCCTCATTCCCATCACAAACGATTTACTGTCTCCACTACATACTGCAATTGAGGAAGACTTAAATATGGGATCGATACGTTTCCGGAAGAGATGAGGACCCGTCTTAATTCCTAACGTGTCCTGCGGCTTCACTGTGTGTTCAACAGCTTCAAAATGGGGAACAATCTATCTTTCAGTTTTACAACATTGCCCCAGCATGTTTATTAACATGTCTTTAGGTATCTGGGCATTATTCATCATCAAAAGGGAAGCTGCTTTATCACTGCGAGTCCATCCCTGAAAGTTTTAGGACAACGAACCAGTTTCCTTGGGGAAAATGGTATGTGAACAAACTTGAATACAGAGCAACGACTACAGAGTATACAAGCATCTAAACCAACCTGAAGCTCACAGCTGCATTATCCAAAGAGGGTCCATCAGAACGGATTGACTCGTATTTTAAGTTACCTACAGAGACTTATAGGCTATACTTGGTTTATATCATCTATGTTTTGTGCACTTATTCTAAAAATCTCTGATCAAGGCTTGCACATCCAGGATGGAATACTCGGATGGAGTGCATTTCATGGAATAGGGATGCATATAAAGCATTCTTAATACCCCCCCCCCCCACACAACCTTACTGATCTGGTTTGTGGGGTCCTGCTATTGTTATTCTATTATTCCCTTTTCCAAAGAATTCCCTTGTGTGGTCCAGGTTGAACAAAGAATTCCCCAGTGGATAGGGTCCATTTCTCCATTGTACAAAAATCCCACAAGGGCACTCCCGTAAGCTCACACATGCAACACTGTAAAAAAAATATAATAGTAAAATGTAAAAAATGTGTGGACCTGTGTAAGTCAACATAGTGTTTCAAGTTCCCACGCTATGTGGACTTCCTTTGTTCTCAAGTCCACGCTTTTTATGTAACGATTGAACATACACACACAAAAACAAAACACAAAAAACAAACAAACAAACACAACCCCCCCAAAAACACCCAAAACCACCCTCCCCCCCAAAAAAAAAACCCAAAAACAATCAAACAAACAAACACCCCAACACCCCAACAAACAAACAGACATTTAACCAAAGAAACAAACAAACAGAAAAAAACCCAAACAAACAAACAAACAATATATGAAAACATAATGAGAACAAATAAAATATGCAACGGGAAGTGGGCGGGGGGAGTCTAACCTTTTAAATAATGAGTTGTATCTATATTGTTTGTATCAACAAGTAAACATTGGTGCTTTAGTCCAAGTCAGTCTGGAAACTGCCTCATTGGCAGCGACATACACACTTTGATGCTGGAACCAACGCATTGACTTAAAGCATAGACACATTTCATTTGAGATACCATCTTACCGACATGATGGGGCCTTTGAGGCTATAAACTAATGATCAAATAAAACAAAACATACTTTATTAAATCATAGGTTATTAACTGAATAAATACTTGCAGGCTTCATTAACGACTGCAGTGCAGACAGCAACAATATCCATCACTAAAAAACAAATGATTTTATTCTTGAATATGAGATTCAATCATAAGCTAGCACATTGAGCTATTTTCATTCAAGTGTTTTTAGTCAGTATCTTGTTTACTACGGTACAAATCGTCGTCGTCTTTCCCGTTGTCTTTCCGTCTTTTGCAATTACTTCGATCGAACGAACACAACATTGTTTGCAGTCACTATTCAACCTATACCAGGAGGATTTGTGGTTGGGTTCAACATAAGACTTTATTCGCACACAGATTCATAATCACCCGAGCTAATTAAAACGGGTAGCACCAAATAAGCCAATGGTTACCTTGGCAACGTTTCTTTACTGATTGACGTGAATTTGATATATACATTTACTAAGGTGAACAATGAAGTATGACTGATCATAAACTAGATAGGCAGAACAGAACCAATGAATGAAGTCTCTGTGGGCCAATCAGTGCTTCATAGCAGCTTACAGGGGTAAGAAGGAGCTGGCTACACATCAATGCGATGACAGAAGATGTTGACGCACCCTAGTTTTGTAGGAGAAAACCCGCCATTGTCTCTCATTTCGGAATTGGTGGAACTCAAAACGTGACAATTAACGCAAATTGTATCACATGGTCAATGACGACAGAGAATGGAATCCCACTACCATATGCCAAAGATGATATTAGTTATTCCTTGGTAACCAAAACCGTTTACACCCTTATCAAATACAAAATAATCAGTTACAAGATCTGATGATTCATTTTGAAAGCAGACGCCTGCTTCATGGCAAGTCAAAACATTTGACAACTAAAAAAAAATTCCTGAAGATATCGCCTGAGTTGCCCTCAAACTCCACATTTGCTTTTAGTTCACAGTACATACGTAATTGAATTTTACTTGCTGACGTACCTTTTGTTTTCTTCTGTAAGCTATGGAACATGACTTAATACAATTACTTAACTCAATGTTTTAGCGAGACACAAGTTACCTTTAGGGGTTATGTTTTAATTCTTCAGATTAAAACGTTACCGCCAGTATGTGAGTGACCTGAGTCGGCGAGTTTGTTTCATATCAACACAAACAACGGTTTATCTATCCCCAGGGTTTCAATTCAGAAGTGGCTAAAAAGGTCATTGAACTTCACGCATCATTTTAATTAATCCATACTGCATAGCCAATCATTACGCTCGCTGGTTTGTATAATAAAATCATTTGTAAGTCAATTATAATTACGAAACTCTGACTGTCTGGAGAAATGCTTATTGCAATTTCAATTAATGGATATTGAATTGAGGTGATATTCCAAAAAAACTATTGAGTTAACAAAAACAGTTTCATTTGTTCTTAAAAGCTGGGAAAATATCTTCCTAAATAGATCTACATAAGATAAACAACAAAACATCAAAGGCTTTCATCACTACCGGTACTTTCAAATTAATTGGGGAAATCAAATTGTAAACCTTGTGCTGTATGATGTTAGTTTGTTTTGCTCACATAAATCCGTGTACAACCTGCACTTGCGTATTCATTCAAAGTCAAGCTATAGTTCATGTTACCCCCCCCCCCCCCCAACCCTATAGTACTCATGATTGAACTCCCTTCTTCAACCAGGATTCAGCATAGTCCATTATATCTGTATACATGTACATTGACGTATGTGAATATTTTACTGCAATCCCGTGTTGTTTATGGGTTGTACAGCTTTGCACATTCAACCCTTTCTAATCTAGGTGTTTTCTTTTCTCAAGCAGAAAGTCAACATTAGTTTTTTTATTGCAACGGGAAGACTCTGAAAGCATTTCCATTCTCATAATACAAAGTGTCAGCTACAATAACGTAAACTGAACGTTCTATACACTTCTTATACTGAAGCTAATAAATTAAACACGATAAAATTAAGGTTGCTAACATACACGTGCATCAACCCTGCGGTGCAATTGTTTCCTTTTTATGCTACGTCGTTCATTTACCCTAAGCCTCGGGTCACTTAATCAATTCATTATCATTATTTCGCACTAGCAGATCCAATACTCTGCGTGTTATTGTTTTCTCATATGCACCACTGTCTATGACGTCATTGATTACGTATATCACCATGGTTGCAAGCTGCTCCCAGTAATCAATATGTTTTGCTCAAGTTTGCGCTCAATATTTGTTTGCACATTAAATCTAAATTTAGCAATCATATTTAATTTTTGATGATAAAGTCCTCAAGGTGGTTAACACGACAAATTTCTTTGATCCAATACTGGAATATTAAAAGCGCGTCCTCCACCTGAAATAGTAATAAAACAAATTGATTTGTGTACTTGGCTCGGAAATAACGACAGACGTGTAAGTAAGCGAGTGTGTACGACTGAAACCCTATCCTTAAACTGCACTCTGCAGATACAAAATAGGAATTTCATTTTTTTTTTTCGAGTCCCTAGGTGCTCAAGACATTCACGCTAGTGTAAACCTACCACGTAGTCCTTCGGTGGACCATCATGACAGCTCTGAGCAATTATTTTACTTACCTCAATATTAATGAAGAAATCATATTTGATTAAGAAACATGTTACATTAAATGATTAAGTTTGCTGCAAAATAACTCAAAAGGTTCTCAGTTTTGGGAATAAAGATTCTTAACCGTTTTACCAAAACGTTTGATTCTAGCACCTTTGTAAGACTAGATCTTTTTACGGGAAGAAAGAGGGTTCTTTACTGGAATAATAAGGTCGCTTCGGTGCTGATCTATATTTGTTTCGAGTGTCAGAGATTCTGTGAACTGGAACCTCAATATGTCTTGGTATTGGGGATTATCAGCAGTTCTTGAAATTGAAACAATAAGGGTTCTCGGTGCTGGGATTGCAAGGTTCTTGGTCCTAGAATGCCGAGGGTTCTTGTGGAGAATATCGAGGGTTCTTGAAATTTGAACATTAAGGGTTCTTGGTGCTACAATTGCAAGGTTCTTGGTTCTTGAATGCCGAGGGTTCTTGGTGGTGAATATCGAGGGTTCTTAAAATTGGAACATTATGGGTTCTTGGTGCTACAATTGCAAG
>JAMKCF010000012.1:1595000-1635228 GCA_023634235.1 Pisaster brevispinus
GGGTTCGGTGACATCACGCAAAACTTCTGGTTGGGTAATGACGCCCTCAACGAGCTGACTACGCAACGGGACTATAATATTCGAATTGAGTTGCAGCAATTTTCTTTGCAAAGCTCGTATGCCAAATATGGACTCTTTAGAGTTGAAAGCGAGGTCAATAAATACCGACTGACGTTGGGGGCGTTCTACGGCTCATACATAGCAGGTTTATCAGTTGTTTTGTTTTTGTTGTTTTTATTGTTTTTCTGTTGGTCTAAAGCAGGTGGGGTTGTCGTCTGTTCATTTGTAATGTATTGAATTGTTTGTATATAATTATAATGGTTTGAAAAATAAGAAAAACAAAGATTATACTGGCATTAACAGTCTAAGTTTGATAATATTTACAGGTGACTCTTTCTCAAATCATGGTGGTAGTTTCTTCTCAACAAATGACCAGGATAACGACAAAGACAGCAGACACTGCGCCCAGACCTACCTAGGTGCCTGGTGGTTTTACTCCTGCATCAGTTGTGACCTCAATGGACCGTACAGGACCTCGAGCGCTGTCCCTTTAATCGGACAGGGCGTTGTCTGGGATAAATGGCCAAATCTAGGGAGCTCGCTGAGGTTCACAGAGATGAAGATTCGGCCGATTTCAGGTACAAAATAACTAACGAAAATGTATCAGTCAAGTAGTAATTATTATGGCCTTAAAACATGGACGTTCTTTGCACCAATAAAACAAACTGAATAGCATTAAGTAATTGCAATAGGTGTTTACAATACACTTTGTGCAAGTAGGCCTTTTTTGTCGACACTCCAATGTGCTCACATTTGCGAAGTCTACATTAACGAGAAGTTGATTACACATAGGTAGTGCAATGTCACCCTCTTTCCAAACAGTTCCTATATACACACAAATTAATCGGATTTTTGTTTATTTTCTTGTTTTTCTTCTTATGTCAGCGCTCACGCAGGCAAAAGATTGCTGGGATTTGTACACGATGGGGTTAACAACCAGCGGGGTCTACACCATCAATGTGTCTGGGCGAGCTCAACCCTTGCAGGTTTATTGCGACATGGAAAATAATGGTGGGGGCTGGACGGTATGTTTTATTTATTGTGGTACACAAGTTTCTACAACTTCAATTCGTTTTTCATTAATCCCCTGCAAAGAAATTAAAACACAAAATCCAAAACGAGGTCGTAAATTGTGATCGTGATTACGGTTACTAGTTTTTCACTTAACCCGAGTATGAGGTTGGACAATAGAGGGCGTAGCGATTAATTTCAATTTCTGAGTTAGGCTAGCTTTACGTCAACAACAAAATGTACAAGAACTTAATAAATGGTAGTATTTCGGCATCAGATTACGTCTCTTGAAATATCACTGGGCGTAACGCTCGCTAAAATGGTTTACAGTACTTTTACAGTTCGTTTCTCAAGGCATGACTGAGCTTGTGACACTAGTGTGTTGGAACAACAATGTGAACTACCTTGCCAGTGTGGCAGGAGATTCTGTCCACGCCCCCCCCCCCCGAGATTCTGTTCCCAATGGCGAATTGTGCACATACTTTTTCTGATAGCGCCCTCTTTTGACTCAACTTCCTTCAACCCATGTAAGTTTACCGTATGGGCTACAAACCGGTGGATACCAGATTCTTGTAACTTCTCAATACACTCGCCACTCACTCGTCTAATTGCTTTTTTTATTTTACCAGTTATAATTTAAAGCCTTATGTTCGCTCTTCTTTTTACTAGATGATTCAACGTCGAGAAGACGGCTCCCAGGACTTTTATTTGTACTGGGCAGACTACAAAGTGGGGTTTGGCAGCCTCACCGGCGAATTTTGGTTAGGGAATGACGTCATACATCTATTGACCAATCAGGATATGTACCAGCTCACTGTCAAGCTTACAAAGTGGAATGGATATACCAAATACGCGAAGTTAGTTATGATTGCAACATTTTACAAATTGAGATATAGAAATATCTGTTGAAAACTGCTTACTAACTAAAAGGACGTTATGGTATGCAGTGCAAACATTTGGTAACGGCCGGACGTTTCGATCCGTTTCGTATCAAAGAGAGTAGAATAATCACTCAAGGGGAAATACGTGATTAGATAGAGAGAGGGGCCGAAAGCACACAGAAAAAGCCAAGGGTAAATGAGTTAGTACCTGTTAATGAGTGTTGTAATGTAATTTAATCTTCGAGAAATACTCTGATAGGATCGAAACGTCACGCCATTTACATTTTTTTGCATTGTACACATTTTAATAATTGGTGTTTTTAATAGATGTTAATTTTGCATCGGGGATAAAGAATATTAATTTGAGTTTTACCCTACACCGATGAGCAGTGTCCTACCAACTAGACCACCGAGATTGCCCGGTAGCTAGAGGCAGTTCGAATCCTATATTTTAGCAGCGGGTTCCGCAACGATTTAATAGATGTTAATTTTGCATCGGGGATAAAGAATATTAATTTTGGTTTTACCCTACACCGATGTGTGTTAGCACTGTATACTCAGTACTTTCCCGATTTCTGTGAAAAAAATCACAGGCATATTACTCGGGTGGGATTCGAACCCACGACCTTTGCAATTCTAGAGCAATGTCTTACCAACTAGACCACCGAGATTGCCTAGAGGCAGTTTGAATCCTATATTTTAGCAGCGGGTTCCGAATCCCACCTGAGTAATAAGTTATGCCTGTGATTTTTTTCTTCACAGAACTCGGGAAAATACTGAGTATACAGTGCTAACACACATTGGTGTTTTTAAGTTTGACTCTTTGCGACTTATGTACACCGAAACCTTTTCCCCTCACAGTTACAAGGAGTTCAAAGTTGCGAATGAGGTCAATCTATACAGACTGTCAGTGGGCCAATTCTTTGGAACCCAAGGTGTTGGTGAGTACTATTTTGATTATTGTTGTTGTTTTTGTAGTTGCACAGTAATGATAATGGTTTGTTTAGTCACAAGCTATAGAGGTTCGGGCTTTTTGGTACAGTCATAAAAAATACTCCTTCTCAAGGTCGCAAGTGATCTGCTATCTTTAATTATGAATGCAACTATACCATGATGAATACGTTATATGCTCCCCGAGTACTTCAGGCTTAGCTTCTCAGCGCCAGACTTGCATTTTTCATGAAGACAAATAGCGCACACTTCTTGAAACGTCGTGACTCATCTCATCACTGGAGTTCCTCTGTTTTCAAACCACTTCTTCCGAAAGGTGACTTTTGACTATCTTTCATAAACATGTTTCAACTCAAATCTTTCTTATTATTGTTTTTTCACCACATCAATTATTTCGGAATAGGTGACTCTTTACGGGTAGGCCACAACGGTATGGCCTGGTCAACCCGTGACCAAGAGAATGACCTAGACGGCAGTAGACACTGCGCGACGCTTTTTACTGCAGCCTGGTGGTACAATAGTTGTGAGTGGAGTAACTTGAATGGCCCTTACGTCCAGTATCCTGGAACTACATCAATTGATGGGAAGGGCATTATATGGGGAACGTGGATGGGACAACGGTACTCTTTCCAGAAAGCAGAAATGAAAATTAGACCAGCAAACGTAGGTTTTCAACTTTGAAAAAACAAATGTTATACTAAAACCAAAAGTAATTTACTGAAAAACGCTGCAAAGTTAAGAAACCTGGGGTGTGTTATACATTCTTGGTCTTACATTACTATTCTTGCATGATTTACGCAAGAAACCTACATTGCACTTTCCTTTTGGGACACGACGTTCATAATAAACGTCAGGTGTTGTTCCAAGAAATTGTCTTTGACGCATTTTCAAATATCAAAGAATGTCTACTTACAGATTGGGTGTTTTAATTAAAAACGTGTATGATTTTATTACGTAATTTCACTTGTTTTGAAACTTGCTTCTAGCACCAACGGTCGTGAGATATAATGTTTTGCTTAGTGGTTGCCATGTCTGACATTGTTATTAATTTTAAAAATCTAATTAAACTATAAAATTATACACAAATAAAACAATATTTACCGTAATTTCACAATTTGTTTTGTTTCTCGTCGACATGATAGTATTTCGGACTATTTCCGAAGGTAGCTTTTTGAGTTAACTAGTGAACGTCAGGTAATAAATGACTGCACCGTTTCAAAACCGAAAAAATCATCAACAGCCTAATACCTTCTGAAACTTGAGGATTGGATACAATGGATGTATCTTTACAAAATCCAATGGTGTTTACCTTTGATAGAGAGAGGTTTGTGTACGAAAAACATTGCTCAAAGTGAAACAAAACTTGTTTATTTTATATTTCCTTGGTTTTTCACACTTCTAATAACCTTTTTTTTTTTTTTTTTTTTTTTTTTTTTTTTTTTTTTGGGGGGGGGGGTCCAGCAAGTATAAGTAATAACTGCGTTTTTATTCCTCCATCTGGCGTAGGAAAATGCCCCATGATGACAAAAAACTATAAATCAATCAAGTTTTTTGGAGAACATCAATTATCTCAGAACCGGTCAATATTCTTCTTCTATATTTACCCTTCACCTGCTTGGGAAGAATGACCTATAGTCTTGACAAGAGTAGCAAGATCAATAAAATGTTCCTCCTCTCAGATTTCTCGTCATAGACGATGCTTTCCGCTGCGCTGTAGAAATATATTGAAAAAAGAAGAACACAAATGAGTAGAAAGTATCTTTGCGTTTAAAAATCACGAAGATTCCATGGATCGTATTTTCGCCATATCCAGCTATGATTTTTAGACTTGTTTTCTCGAAGTTGTTAAGTAGATTTATCAAGCTATACATAAGAGAAAGATACATGTTTGAAAACAATTAACAATCAATGCTCCAAGAAGTCGAGAATATGAGTTTTGTGGCGGTTGTGCTTAGACATGCTGCAAAATTAAGGTTTTACTTTAGATTAAAATTAAGGGTTGAGTCGATTCTTCGAAAGATCTTTCAAAGACAACTGTTCAAATTTTTAAATATCAATTCAATTGATAGATCCGATTTCGGGCCGATCTGACCCGAAAATTAAGATTTGAATTTTAAGTGACAATTTTTATATTCAAAAAGTTACAAAGCTTTCTCTTAATATATTACAAGTAATAAGTAGTTTCTTAAAAACTAAAATGTAATTATTGTCGGGGTTCTGACATTCTCACGTCCATTAGCCTTATACGATAAACTTTTCGTGGTACTTGAATTTTGTGTAGTTTTCTTTGGCATCATGCCAAGTTGTAAGTTTTTGTTTTGAAACAGCTTCATCTGTCAAAATTTGTTAGAGAAAAAGGTATTAAACATAAATATATAGTTATATAAACTTTAGTTTTAGTTTAGATTACAAGTTAATCTTTGTTACTGGAACTTGTGTGTTAAACCAAAAAAAATAGTATTTTTTCTTCGAAAAAAAATGTTTAAAGCTTAATGTAATGTTTGGAAGTAAGTAACAGTCTTAAAAAATACACTTTCAAGTCCAGACTGGAGATAAGCCTCGTTAACTATCGGTGGTTTAACAGTGTTTTTTTTTTTTTACATTAACAGTCTAGCCTATGTAAACTCCTTTGTTTTACAACATGACGAACATTTTGTCGTCAATGTGATTGTCAGAGAGATTACATTTAAAAAGTTTGAGATTTAAAATCACTCTAACAGATTGAAACTAGAGATGAATTGCAAACATTTTCTCCCCGGCCTCAACCGGTAAGACTGGCTTTCAATCTACGAAAGAGTAATTTAAGTTGGAAGGGTTTGAGACAGGATACAGAAAATGCCGCCATGTTTGGTTCCACAGTTTCTCGAGAAGTGGAATTAAGTACCCTATTTGCCAGTTATGTTCACCTCAACAATTTAAATGTGTGATTATATGGTTTGTTGTGATCTTTTTAAATGAGACATTGAACATTTTACTTTGATAAGCACTACAAGTTATTGCCATGATAAATAACTCCGCCTGCAATGATAAATAACTCCTCCCACTCAGTTCCTGAGAAAAACAAAACAACATTATCTCCAAAATATTATGTCATTTTCTACAAAGTAATCTGTATGTTTTGGGTTTCTTTTTCGTATTTCCTTTGATTGGGATAAGCAAAAAGTTCACTTTTATTTCATACGCCATCCATTCCCATTAATGGGAAACGACACTAATCATCACGTGGACAATTCTTCAACTCTTCAAACGTTTTGAACTTTAAAGTGACTTAAATATTATAACCTTTACATTGAATACAAATTAAAATACAGTATGAATGGCCTAGCAAACATGAAAGTGTTAAGTGAGTGCTGGTAAAACTAAGTCACGGCACATTTTAACCATTTGATTGTTTTCTCCAAAGTGCAATGTCCTGGGGGTCAAAGTCCTTGATATCCTAGACTGGACCATTCCACATATCTAACATATTTAAGAGGGGGATCAGGTCCTGCTGTAGGTTCTGAGGTTTTCACTCCACTTCTCCAGTCAATCAAAGTTGTTGGTCTACTGGGGAGACAGTTACTAGAAGAATAGAGTCAATCTAACTCGCATCCTTCATAGTTTACCAATGTACAACTTTCAAATCACATTTTATTTTTCATCATTATTTACCATACGATTTGAAAAAAATTGTTTGACCAAATCGCCTGTTTTGCCATGCATTGAAGTTGCACACAAAGTACACTCTTTTTCTTCTTCTATTGTTTTGTGGGTTTTGATCGGATTTGGCGCAATCGACGGTTTGAATGCTCAAAATGTTGTCTCAACCCCTCTTATGAAATAAAATAAAATCCGAAGACGTTCGTGTACAAGTTGTAGACGCAATTAATTGTTTTGTGGTTTTGGGAGGGATTTAGCGAAAGCGACAGTTTAAATACTCAAATGTTTTCTCAACCCCTTTTATAAGATCTAATGAAAATAAAACAAAACCCGGAGACGTTCGTATACCGCCTTATGCGTTTCATTTTTAAAGTGTGCGCAGTTGAAAGAATGAATAATGTTCGACTCTACCACACATACCAGAAAAACATGGTGAAAGGCTTGATGTAGCTATTAAATAAACACGTGTATTTTGTCCCTTCAAATATTGACTTTTGAATGATTGATGAGTCATATGTGGCCAGGTACTCTTTCTTGACAATCGATGGCTCCATCTTCGCGTTTGTGTTTAGTTAAATATTTTATCGGGTTCATTTTGCTCTGCAATTATTGTCTAACTGGTAAATTGCTCTATAAATAAGTTCAATGACAACATGACTGGATCGAGTTAAGATGGTGTACTTGCCAGAATATCTTGCGACGAACCGTCCTTTGACTTTTGGGTTGGTCTGCATATTGCAATATTCGCATTTCTGCAAATCCTATACTACCAGACCCTATGTCAATTGATCGTTAGGGATCAAGGCATCTAACAAATAAAAAATACGCGATCAATCAAACATGTTGCCAATATAACATTTGTTTTGCATTAAAGTTAAGGTGCTTGCGTTTCGGAAAACAATTCACTAAAAAAACAACTTCTTTGGCATTCAGAACATTTATATTCAAAAGTTCATCAAGTAAAACTACTTGGGGTCTGTTTCTACTTTACCTTGAGTTTGTCATTTATAATTATAATCAAATATGCTCTAACGAGCGGACACTCGAAACAGGCACTGTTATTTGGAGGACGTGATACTCCTTGTTCTGAGCGAAACTGTTCCGGGAAGAGCTGCAAAAATACAGAAAGGTAGAAATGGCACAACAACAAAAAATGTCCCTGGTCTGAAAGAAGAATTAGGGAAGTATGACGGCTCTCTTCAGTTAAAAACTCCAATACGGGGAATGCATTTCTTAAATCCAGACTTAAAAACAGCTTCAACGACTTCCTATGTCGAATTCCCGTGTAAAACAAACAGCATAAAACCTTTAAACTTTCATCATTCGAATATGTCGTACTCCGAAAACTCAATTGTGCCAAAGGAACAGATGTAGAAAACAAATATATATATACAACGGGTATACACGAACGAGAATATTATAGTTACCTCGAACATTGTCAGTTCATCTATTTTACGTTAATATATCTATTTCTTCGAGGGAACGATCTAACATGAATGGAAACCGATTCGCAGTGATATATAGAATGAAGGCTTTCTTTCCTTTTTTTAAATCATCCGCGGTATAACGGCGATACTAATAATTGTATGGAATTTGGACTTTACTTGCCTTGTAAAAAATCATTCTCTAACAGGGGACACGTGCATAACGTATGTTTGTTTGCTTGTTTGTTTGTTTGTTGGGGTGTTGGGGTGTTTGTTTGTTTGTTTGTTTGTTGGGGTGTTGGGTTGTTGGGTGTTTGTTTGTTTGTTTGTTTGTTTGTTTGTTGGGGTGTTTGTTTGTTTGTTTGTTTGTTTGTTGGGGTGTTTGTTTGTTTGTTTGTTTGTTTGTTTGTTTGTTGGGGTGTTTGTTGAGGTGTCTGTTGGGGTGTTTGTTTGTTTGTGTGTTTGTCGCTGCTAATGATGATCATCCTCGTAATGATAATTGGAGAAGGCGGAAAAGCTACAATAAAGTAATAGTTTTCATATCACAGAAATTCAATTGGCATATCAAGGACTCTCTACAGCTAAATTATTTTGTTCCCTCGAAGTATTTGTTCGTTCCCTCGAAAAAATAATGTTTTTCGAAGGGAAAAAACATATTTTGAGGGAATGAAATAATATTTTGAGTATGAATTTAATATATGTTGTATGTTTCCTTTTACCTGTCCTTTGGGGGGCTTCATACAATCCCATCACCTACAAGGAGACTAAGATGGGTCGGCTAAGGGTGTGATAAATATGACCGAAAGTTTTCTTCACAGCTTCTACTAATGCCGATACAAGAAACATCCATTTTATGCAGCGAAATCAGTTGTCACATACGTGCCATGAAATGAACAGTTTGTGTTAAAACAGTACTTATTTTGTGGAATAACCACCAGTGTTCTCAAGACATAGGCGGGTTCATCGAATGAGGGTGGTTTTGCGTTGAACGAGGTCTGCGCTTACGATGCCTAGTGTGAGATGACATTAAGACATTAAGAACACACCCATCTATATAGCCCCCTCCCCTAGATTGAAACAAAAAGCAAGGTTTATTTCTTGTTTCTCTTCATTGTGTTTTTGTCCCCTTTTGTCATACATGTCTTTTTATGATATAATTAAAACTAGAAAATAAAGTACGATTCTTGGTCGTTAGGACTATTGGATCCCTTCGATAAGTTATCGGTTCGAATGAGCGCTCATTGCTCAAACACCCGACAATTGTTTTAGGGGCGTCCGTAGGTTTTCCCACCAACAATGATAGTGAGGCACGCCCTCGAGACAGTCAAACCACGGGGATCCTTTTTGGTAAAGTTTTCAGTTTCGAAGGATTGTTCAATCCACACACACACAACCCAAACAAGAGCCATTGGCATATCAATGACAGCGCAAGCTAAACAAAAACGCTGAATGTATGTATAATGAATTTATTGATGAAACAGCGTCTTCGCCGTGCACGGGGAAAGGTTACCTGAATAGAGCAACAGCCGAAGCTTTTAGGGCATATGGCATCGACTGGATATCTGGGCAGACAAACCATGCCTCCATGATATTCAAGCGTACCTTATTGATCTAGGTACAGCTGGAGAACTGCTACAACTGGATTCTCTCTCACTCTCAAGCATCAGTTCTGTGCCGTTTTGGGATCGCTTTTGGGTATTCCATTGTCTTTAATGAATCAATTCATTTCAACTGACTGCTTTTTTTCGAAGATCATATTTTGACATGGGTAAAAAAGGCACGCCTAAGCAGTTCTTAGCCATACGCTAAACGTTGCCCTTCTGCCGTGCCAAACTCAAACATTAGACAATGAGAGCGACGTTTAGCGCAAACGTAACGTTTGGTTTTAAGTTTGACAGTGCCGAACAGCGGCGTAGCCAAGAGGGGTGGGGGCCTGGGGGCACGTGCCCCTCCCCCCCAAAAAAAAATAAAATAAATAAATAAATAAAAATTCCAGTACCAACAGGTGCCCACCATGAAAATTCGCGATAGCACTCACAAACAAAACAAGAAAAAGGAGAGAGAGAAAAAGTAGGAAAATGCTTGTTTGTATATAATAAAATTGTAGTGAACGATTGCAATCGGGATCGCTACCGCGGCCACAAAATGCCATAAGAGGATGGTGCCCCTCCCCGGCAGCGTCCCTCTTCCAAAACAAAAGGATGACCCCCCCCCCCCCCACTGACAAACCAATTCCTCTGCCCCCTCACTACCCACCACTTAAAAGCAGTGCCCCCCCCCCCTCGAAAAAAGTTCTGGCTACGCCGCTGGTGCCGAGTAGCACACAGCAAGCTCTGCTGTGCTACACGGTTGTTGCACGACCGAGGTCCAGTTTCTTAGAGCTGTTTTAGATTACTTAATTGCTAAACAACTTTCTACCAAGCAAAATAAGAAGGAAACCAATCAAAGACGATACGTGTGAGATTTGACTGGTATCCTTATTCTGGTAAGCTAAAATGTTTTGTCCTCTTTTGCTTATCAAGCTCTAGGAGTTGGACCCTTGAGACAAACGTCGTGCTCTTGCTGTACCGAATTGAATCAAGTTCTCTGTCGGGCAATGCTTTCTGTAAACACGCATACAGTAAGGTTTACAAAAAATTCAGCTTCAAACTTTGAAATTATCACAATCCTCGAGTACTTATACTTCTGCGGGAGAACAGAAACGTGACATGTTGAATGGTGTGAACGTTCTCCTTAAGAGTATCGTTGCATGACGATATTCGATATAAACTAATCTATATAAACTAATCTATTTTGTTTGACTCTCTACAAAAAAGACATGACGAGGAGCACTGCTAAACAGTGTTGAGTGTTAGAAGCCTGAAAAAATGTAATACGGTTGGGAACATCATTATTATTTTTGCCATTAATATTTGAGTGCCACAGTACAAATTGCCATCATGAAACATGACTCGTTAGCTGTTTTCTCCCGCGGCCGCCACTTTGAATCACTGTGTGGCGAACCATGTTACAACGTTTGTCAACGATTCGTTTTAATTCCAGCAATTTTGCAGCACGGAAATTACTTGAGTTTCACACGGCTACTATAGCCCTTAATAATAACACGACCCAAGTGCACCTTGACCACCGACTTGAAATAAAGTAGTAGTTATACAATAATCACTTCAGAGTGGATCTCTGGCATTATAGCTCCATTTCAGAGTCAGGTGATACTCCACTACGGAAAAGCAAAAGAACAAGTAAAACTTTCTAACTTAAAATCAAGTTTGGTGCTGCTATTTTAACATCAACACCCATTGCTTAAGCAGTCTGTTCTTAATTAGTCACAGCGCACTTGCCACTTTGCAAACCAAATAAGTAAATTTCAGTACTTTCCTTTTTAAACAAATGTTTAAATATTGATAAAACAACATGTACAATGTCCAATTTCCTCAATTGCCTTATGTATTTCTGTTTTGAGGTTGGGCACGCCCGTCTGCGTTTGACCTTGGCATCTAATGATAAACACCCCTGTTTATAAAATATGTAAAGGCATTTTTACTGAAAAAGCAGCAGCACCAGGCAGAGGATAAACCTGACGTCCACATACACAATTCACAAATAACACATGGCAAATGATGGTTATTTTACCGGATCTAATCTCAACTAAGGTTGATGCCAGGTCTACTTGCTTGTATCAGTGGCTAATGCTTGCAATTTGAGATAACACACCGCTGCGGATCGCAAGGACCAATTGCAACTCACCTTACCACATCGAGCGTTGAAAAAGGTTCAAACACAAAACCGCCGCATCAAGTGGTTCTCGATTCAATAAAAGACAAGGTTATTGGCAATAACGTTATGATCAAGTTTCGATATTTGCAAAAACTGATATCAAATTATTTTACGCAACACAATTGTAAACCGCCTGTATGTGGTGGGCGGACACCCTGAGTACCATCTACCTTATTCACGGTATGAAAGCGAGGCTGTTATTCAATGTTGATATTAGGTGAGAGTAAAACTATGTCTATTCGGTCGCTGATGCATCAATGGGAACTACGAATAATCTGATAGTTAAAACTGCATCATTTCATTCCCTGCGTGAAAAAAAAAATAAGAACCGGGCGCAATTCTTTATTTTGTTTCAGGACAAATCATTTTGAATCGCCGTCGCCGTCGTCGTCGTCGTCGTTGTCGTCGTTGTTGTTGTTGTTGTTGTTGTTTTGGGGTATTTTTTGGGGGGGGTTCGATACCACAAACTAACATCTTCTTCTAGGCTATTAGATGCCGTAATTATTATATTTGCCAAATTTAATACAAAATAAAACAAATACAAATGCATCGTCGTGCCCGGAGGGGTGGGGGGGGGTTCTCAACCCCCCCCCCCATACAAAACTGGCAGACAGAAAATTCAATTTCACGGCAAATTTGCTCTTAAGTGGCAAACACAACTGAATGACATCAACTTATGGGGTGATCGTTCTTTTGCACATGCTGGATCTTCCTCAAGATATCCGTAATATTTCTGATGTTAACACTTTCAAAGTTACTCTAAAAGCTCACCTTTTCAAGATGTATTTCTTTAATTCATAGTTTTGTTGGTATCCATTGTTTAATTTTCGTACATGTATATATGTTTTCCCTAATTGTTGTTTTGCTTCTTTCACTGGATATGAATTGTTTTGTTTAAATTGTCTGCTTCTCTGCGCCTCGAACATCTTTTAGATTGATTTGGCGCATTATAAATGCCTATTATTAGTAGTATTATTATTATCTACATGATGTATTATATCAAACAAACAGAATAATAAAAACAAAGGGACGACTTTTCAAAGTGAATAAATTAGAACAGACGAAAATATATATAATGTGGTATACTGATGTAATCAAATGCAATACATTATGAACAGCTTTGGTTAAAATAAAGACCAACTAATGAATTTTTAATTGATATAATGTAAATTTAGACACAATTCGATTTTCTGATTGTGATGTCTTTTTTGTACTTTAAAATAATAAATTATCCATTTAACTATCTACCTACTCATAAGCATGGAAATTGCTAAATAACTGAAATTTCAATCGCAGAAACAAAAAACACAACACTTAAGAAAAGTGCGTCATGTGTTTTGAACACTGCGCAAATCAACGCAATATGAGTATTCATTGCTTGACTTTAGTATTGTAAATGTCGTTTAGATAGTAAAAGGAATTTCTACTATAGCTGCCTGTTTTTTTAATATGACAGTCATTGACTGCCACATCAGAATCATTGACATTCAAATCGTATTTATGTGTGCACGTTTTCCCTTTCATCCCCGCAAACCATTTTCTACTTCCTCAGTAGACAGATAAGCAAACTGCACAACTAATATCATTTTACGCTGCATCTTTGTGAACGAGATTGAGACGCGTGTTTAGCCCGGACCACTCGTATCTTTTTACCAGTGACATTTCACAATGTGTTTCGGTGGGGGCCGTTCCATTTACAATGATGTAAGCCGATCGGCATTTTAGCGGACATTAAATTGATAATCGTCAACAGTATGCAATATTCTGATAACCCCTGGGTGCCTAGTTATAATATGTGGGTTGATAAAGATTAAATTTGTCTAGTGGAAAATTCCTCTGGTTGTTTATTCCAAGCCCCCGACGCGTCGGTCTCACTTTGTGGGTTTTTGTTTTTGTTTGTTTGTTTGTTTTTGTTTGGGGTTTTTTTTTGGGGGGTGCAGTTTTATGGTACATTTCCCATCGCGTTGCTCATCTGCAATATGAAAAAAACCACAATTGTAGGTCGAGCAACTTATTCTTGTTTTGAAGGGAGAAAAACTGGGGAAAATGTGTTCTGTATACGTTCTTTCGGGGTTCTTACTTCATACTTTTGATGGGTGCTTTGATTTTCTCCGTTTTAAAGACTAAAAGATGTAGACCATGTTACCTGTAACATCACATTTTTACAAAAGAGCTAAAGAGCCTGACTTACTGCAGGCTTATTGATAGAGAGAAAACAAATTTTAAACATTTTTGAGATTGCACTACCTTTGATATGAGAAAAGGGTACAGTTTCTTAACTTGTTCTCCAGCAGTTATTTTCATTAGGAAACTGTTTTATGAAGAAACTATGACTCAAAGTAAACCATTTCCCATATACTGCAGTGTAGTGTCTGCTTGAAAGACCCTGAAATTTACAGGGTTACTTGGTCTATATGTGTTATGAATGTACGATTTTGCGTGTTTCAATTAACATCAACTACTCTACTAAAATAATTACAGCAAGGGCGTACAGACCTGCCTTCTTGTATACACACAAAACCAACGGAAATGGATTTCAAATTTACTCCCAACATGAACGCATGTTAACAGTGGTTTTCTGTTTCTGTCAACAACAATTGATGACTTTGAAGAATTTGTCGACAGGATGCAAGAGCGAGTATGAGTACAGGGTTCATTTCCCCCTTTAAGTCTGTCCGTCCCCACTGCTTAAGGAAAACGCTCGCGTCCGCTGGAGAGAGAAGGTGTAAACTGGTGAACAAATTTGTTGTCACTCAGTGGAGGACCTGGTAGTGTAGTCTGTAAATGTTGTCCTACAATCCATCCAGTCCATTAGAACGCATGCATGAAGTACGCGGCTGATAAAGATACGGTTTCAAATGGCCCAAAGATCCTTCTCCCGGATGGGAAATACGGTCATCCGGATCGCGAGTAAACATCGCTCCGTCACAAAGTGTCAGTGAACATCCAGAAAAGACGTATGCTTTTGTCCTCTGAAACTGCGCTCACTGTAGCGAAGGAGGACCTCCAGGTTTCCCATCATGTATGATTGCTCAAACTGATAAACTACAGAGAACTAGCTCTAGTGTGAATCAAAATCATTACGAGGTCAAAGTTGGGTATGTACGAACTTCCCAAAACGGAGCTTGGCCCCTGGAAGACGAGTATCACAAGAAACGTCGAAACCAACCAACTGCAAAAACTGGGGTGCCAAAATGTGACAACACCCATGGTGTAAATTTTAACACCATAGGTTTTGCAGTTCCTCTTCTTCCTGGAATAAGTTGATTTCAAATGGTTTTCACCCCCAAAACGGGTTATGAGTACGTATAAAGTATGATTTGGTTCTGAAATTAAGTATGCGTCCCTGCGAAATATCTGGGTTGTCGCCAACAAGCGTGTTACGTAACTGATTCATTTCTAAAACTACGCAATCTTCCAAACGAACTGGTTGTCACCTCTAAACGTATTACGTAATCAGGGGCTACTATGATTCGGTTCTGATGTTTTGCGTATTCGTCAAAACGCACTAGTCATTTGTTCCTGGTGGGAATTCCTATGTTTTACTAATCGCAGAACTTTACGACAGCACATAAGTGAAGTTGTAGAATCAAATCGAGTAGAATGGACAAATTATTCAGTTTTACGAACGATATGTACAACGTAAAAAGGATCTGGTTATGCGATAACCCTACTCGGACTCCGTACGTTTCCCCATGAGTTATTATATTTCGTATCTAAAAAAGCATTCATAGTAATTTGTCCTATGATGCATGTTCATATCGGGTGAACTAATTTCTCTGAAGATTGTTGTCTTTTTTTCCCCTCTATGCACACGTTGTTCTAAGATTCTTCATTTGAAATTTCGAAGCAACACAGATGTACGTTTTCTTTATTCTGTGAAAAAAACATTAAAACATGCGAAGATGAAGCAGAGACGACAGGTCGATAATATGACCATGTTCCAGATTTACATTTTGAAAGAGTTCCACAATCAGCACGATGATTTCGCATCTAGATTTACAGGAAACAAATTAAGTCCCATACTGAAAAAAGTACATGTATAGACCCAATCTGCAATTGTCCCTTCGTGAACGCACGTTCGTCTTAGGAAACATTATACTCGAAACGCCGTCCGGTTCGTTTTATTTGGAGTCCTTTTCCGAAATGAAATACCCCATCATTCATAAAATATCGAACTGGAAGAAAATTTGACACACGCTGGACAATATAAGACCACCGTGCACGTTTTACAAACATACGTTAAAGGGAATGACAATACAATATTTATGTTTTATATATACAATTATTCACGCACAAGTTACGAAAATCATAGGTTTCCGGTGCAAGAACAGCTATAACGTTTTTTAAACAAACAAATTAAATTCACAAACAGTCAACGCAAACATTTGGTTTCTACAAGAAAACACCCATAGCAGCTGTGTGACCTCGTAATATCAGATTTTATTTTCAGTAAGTGTCATTTATTGGTAATTCCAGCAACGACCAAATTGCATGATTTGTGTTGATTTGAAATTGCTGCTTCACAGCTTGCAGCACTTCCGGTGGTATTGAGTTTCTTCACTGTTGATGTACACCAATTGGGGTCCCGGTCAGGAGAAATCTTGACCTTACAAGCCTACTTGACTTCGAAATTAAAAACCTAAATTCCATCCAAATTATTGGATAGACTTGTTAAGTTTACGTTTAAGATGTCGTGCATATGGGCTTATTTATGGAGGCATTGGTGAGTAAGTCTAATATTGCATGCTGGAAGTACCACCAAAACAGGTTCAATGCATCATTACATCATTGGTTTTGGAGGACTAATACAATTTATTTCAATTACACTATCCTAAGCTAATACTTGATTTTGATAACATTTTACTTTTAGACGGGGCATATTATTTTCCAGGAAGATTGGTACTGTGGTATGAACTCAATAACCAGTCAGCTTTCAGATTGAAACTTACAATTTGTGTTTGACAATGATGAGTTCTGTACTTGGTCTACAGTCGCGTTTGTTATCTACACTCTACGATACCCTACAACGGTGACCAATAACTGCACACCTGGCGATGAATAATGTGCGTGTTGTACCGTTGAGGACAACAGATACGGTAATGCAATCACACGCGTTATCCTTAAGGCCGGGGAGTGTCGGCTTTACAATGAAGGTGTTTCACATCAGCTTCATCTGCACCGAGTAACGCGATTCGGGTTGTACCGATATTTTTGTCCAGGTGTTTTTACCCTTTTTTTTGGCTTTCTGCATCTGGCACAAAAACTGGCTCGATTTGCGTCTAAGTGATTAACAGTGGGTTTTTCCTTACATCTGAACAGACACTATACATCCCAATGAACATAGTCTGCTGACGTCTCATGTTTCAGTTTTAAATAACTTTGATTTATAACTCATTCATAATTTCTGTCTCGGTATCAAAGACAAAAGTTAAATCTTAAATTGGATGGCACGGTAAAGCTGAACCCCAAACTGATAACTTAATTTCCAGAGGAAGGATAAGTAACTGTTTCTGGGAGAAAAGCTCGAAAAATCATTCCAACCTGTGAAAATTGCAATGGATAGTTTTTGCTAAATCGGTTAAATTGTTTATAGTGACGCATGCCCAAACAGAATTTTTAATAAAAATGACAACGGAAACATTAATATAAGCCGTTGGGATGCGCGAGTCTACCTGCACCAAATTATCACGACCCCTCGAGTCCAAACAGAGAGGGTCGACCATACCGAACTCGTCATGTTTAATGTTTGAATGCTTCTCCCGGAGTCATGATTAATATCTAACGATTATGGGAACCAAGTGTTAGTTTGCGAAACATTTGGTAATCCATCTGATTCCATTCCTCAACCAGTGATATCACTTTACAATCTGTAAAGCCTCCTTTCCATATTATTTTACGAAAAACCTACTCTTATGAAAATACAAAGAAGAGGAAAATTGGACAATTTGCATAGATTGGTATTGCACCGAATTGCCTATATGTCATACAAAAATTGAACAACAAAATAATAATAACATAAAGGGTATTGATGAAGATGCAACACTACAAACACGATAAACAACAATATAATATTGTGAGCGTGTGATGACTGTGCGCATGGGCAAAACAACTGTGTTGATGACAGTGACGTAGTAAGCGTGCGTGCACACCTCAGCCAGTGACTGTACTGCAGGAGAGTGATATGGTAGAACACGTATAAAAATTCACACACGGTAAACTGTCTGCACAAAAAGGTTCACTCGACAGTTGAGTAGATACAGCGCGTGGCTCCGTGCTGGAAAGCCTTACGTTGACTATGCCCACAATATTAACACACAGTAAAGAACTCTGTTGGTGCGTCAGTATGGGGTAAAGCCCCATGGAATTGTGTGTCTCAATTAACAAATTAAAGTTTTGATCCGTTTGGGTAACTGAAAGGGCAACAAAGGTCTTGTTTCTACCTATGATACTTGTTTAGAGTCTGATGACCTGGATGAGAAGTTAATCACTTCTTTAACTATGGAGACAACTACTCTCACGTCCGTTTTGTATCCCAATTACACAGCGTCAGTATTTCCAAATTCTGACTACACTATGGACAGCAGCGATGCGGACGTGAACGGAACCCAACCCATCCTGACCCCTGGCGTCTTGGCAGTGACCACTATCGCATATGGGATCATCTTCTTTTTTGGCGTGACCGGTAACGCTTTGGTGGCTATCGTGATTTGGCAGAATGCGGACATGAGGAGTTCGACCAATTACTTTTTAGTGAATCTAAGCATTGCTGATTTGATGGTCATACTAGTATGTTTGCCCCCGTCAATGCTGGAACTTTATATTCCCGATTGGGTCCTCGGCAAATTTATGTGTAAGTATAACTTTACGTTTTCATTGCTCGCATTTATAATAATGAAACAGTCATACTTGAACAAAATACGGTAATTTCACTCCAATACTGTAATATTTAAGAATTTCATGTTCACTTTGCCATGAGCATTAGGGATCGCTTCTAGTTAATTTAAGTAGATATTTGAAAGGCTTTATTCTTATGATAATAGGCCTACAAGTGCCCAAAGACAAACACAAATTGTTATAAGTTTTACGGCAAGCCCTCCCTCACTGTTGTATCAGTAATACCGTTACATAACAAAATCAGAATTGCATTTATAGAAGGTTTTATGATAATGTGGTCGTGAAAGGTACCACACAACAAAACGTGTCTGCCCAACCCCTGGGAAAATGGATTGAGTCTCCGCCCTCGGCAATGGTGGATTGAATCGCAAGAAAATATATTTTAAAGATAAGTTCAGCAACCCAATAAAGTTGAAGTAACTTGTTCGGTACAGTTTGTTGTTACCTCACATTCCCTTCACGTCCGCACTCTATAAAAACTCCCGGGTCACACCTGACCCGGATCCAGGGTCCCAGGAGAACTGACCCATTTCTGGGTCAGGCTGACCCGAAAACTTGTTTAATAATGGTAAACAGACATGGGTCGGACCCCGTGAGACCCGTATCCTGGTCAAATCTGACCCGGGAGATTTTAGAGTCAAATCCCATACATCCAGGTACACAGTCTTGTATAGCGTGTCGGTTTTAAGCCCTTACTTTATTTCGTGTTTTTTTCCCCCAATCTGGCCCCGGTATCCTTCTCACATGCAAATCTGAGATCTCTCGTACAAGAAAGACGTTTATAAATAGACAGGCGTTGAAAACAAATTGGTTTGATTTTAAGTCTGTACTTAAAACAAATCCCAGATAAGTCATGCACAAGTCGTTTAAAAATTCGATAAAAATAGAAAGCAGGTCAAGTGATATAAACAAAACTCATCTAAGATGCTTTTCGTTCCTGAAGTATGCAGACCGAGGGTGGTGTTCCTCACGCTCGAACACTGACTTTGATTTGTTATTCATTAGTAAAAAGTCGCACCTCTGACTATGAAATATTGAGATAGAACTGGAATTGGAGCAACTTGTTTCTTGTATTTAACAACAAACAACAATACATAAATCAAGCCTACCAATCTGAACAATGCACGTCATCATTGCGGTGTATTTAGAGCTGTATAGCCCAGGGCTTCAGTAGTATATTGTTGGCCTGATTTATGGTGTAATAAACGCGCGGCAGATTATATATATATATATTTTCGGTGGCTGTTCCAGGACCACGTAGTTTAACTGATCATCAAATGTATTAAGTTCCGGCTCAATTTATGAAGTGTGTGGTGATATAAGACGGGGTATAAGACTGCTTGTCGATGGGTAGAATGAAATTAAATTGCTGTCAAGTCTTCATCATGGCCTAGATTTGTTATAATCTTTGGCTGTCTTCGTAGCTATTGTATTCGCCCTCATGGAGAGTAAAGTATAAAGAGAACAAGAACATGATTAATAATACAGCCTAACAATCATTCATCGAGCCGGGGTTTGGCATTTTGATAACTTTTAAGAACAGAAACAAAAGAATGTTGTTTTATTAAGTGACCACAATCTCAGCTTGGGATGTTGACTTATACAATTTGTCTCTTTTCAATTAATTCGTTTTCCTCTCCCCTGTTTTAAAACTTGTTTCAATCAATCAAGTTTGTTTTATGTCTTTATATTATTTACTTCTGAATTTCTTACGTGAATTGTTTTGTTTAAAGCTTTAGTAATTATTGCACTCATCTACACGACTTTCCGCATTGTCATAGGCGTATGACCCTGGGAGCCAAAGGAGCAACTGTCTGTCCTATTTGGGCAAAACAGTGGAGACAATTTGGGCACAGCTAGAAGGGAAAATCCGCTGAGAAAGATTTCCATCTGTCGAAGTTGAGGAAATAACATTGAGAAGTCCCTCCAATCACGTTATTCTTATTTTGATTCCCGCAGTTGAAAAAAAATCCAAGAGGAAAATACATAAACATTCCGGCAAAACATAAACGTGTTTTGGTTTTTGTGTGGTTTTTTTTCACTTTAAAACATTATTGAGGCTCAGAGTGATAAAATTCAAGGCAAACATAAACACCTGTCTTGCAATGAGCCCTGGATGTTTCCTTGTATCGGTTCCCTAAAAAGATGAATACTGCACGAGTGTATTCCAGCATTGTGGCATGATGTGCAGGTTGGATGTGAACCAACAGTTCGCAACAAAAGTCACGTAGTCTCACCATAAGTAAAAACAGATCACATTTCGCCCTTCTGCCAAACTGTACGTCCCCCAGGCACAAACCATTGTCACAGGGATCGTCTTGAAACAAAAGAGATTAAACTTATTCAGTGCTGCAAGAGCGCAAGCGTGCCTTGTGGAGATATTTGTAACAAACGGTGCTTTTGGGAAAAGTACAATAAACGGAATTATACAGAACTCTATTTTTTTTCAGCTTGAAAAGAGTTGGCTCCAATCTCCCTGATGATAATTACAAGTTTTGCGTTTCAACTGCTCAGGGGCTATTTGGGCGATGGTTTTGATTTCCAAGAGATTTAAAGACTGAATTCGAATCAATATCTGAACTTGATTTTCTTGGCCCGATTTATCGGTCCCCGGCTACATAGCCTCCTGAAAATGATAAATTTACTCAAAGCCTGACACGAAATTAAAAGGGCAGACAGGAAGTGCGTCATTCAAAATACCACGATACAATGTTCGTATCCTTCCCCTGGCTAACGCTCTTTGGTACGGGTTAACTACTAACATTGTACCGTGCCGGACAGAGGACCGCTCCAACCAGGAGGCATGTCAACATTCATGACAATCGCTCACGAGCTGATTGTGACAAATTATTGTAAGCTTGGGGGACACGACAAACAAAAGCAAATCATGGGAAACTATTCGACGCATGAATCGAGAGCAGGGGTTTCTAGGTGGGAGGAAAAACAAGTGTCTCCCCAAGATCTATCGGTGGCCTTTTTGTTTCCTCAGCGTCAAGACGAATCGTAACTTCGCCAACTTTGATTTAGCGTTATTGGGACTCGTTAAAACCCTCCCTGTCAGCGTTATAGACCCCGGTTTAGCCCTCAAACCATGGACTCTGTATTCCATTCGTCAAACACAAACACGTGCTGATAAACACATTTCAAAAGTGTTGTTGCGGAAGTGGTACTCGACATTCAAAACGTCGCTGCGTTTGTTGTCATTAGTACAATATAGCATTATGCCAATAGTTTCATTACAAAAAACGGCTATTCTCAAAGGTGTTATATATAAACTGTGCGACGTTTAGTATCAAAAGTCTGTCTTAAGAAATGCTGAGTAAAACACCCTGGTGTTTTTTGATGTATTACTGTCGTTTGAGTTATTCTTTTCTCTGTTTGGCTAGCCTGGTTTCTGCGGGACAGAAAGAAAGATATTGCAATCGATCTTGTAACTCTTGTGTTACTGTGACCTTTGCCCACAAGAGACACTGTTATATTTATCGGAAACCTTCATCTGCGAGCAATGCCACCCTTCGTTTTAAAGTGTCGTGTACACAATAAAGTCGAGTTGTCTTTCTAAAAGAGATTCAAAACGGGTGTTGTTGTCTTTGCGGGTTGTCTTTTAAAATAGATAATTATTGCCTAAACAAATTTTTCTGTAAGTAACTACTGCAGACAACGATTCACATCTCTCAAATTCTCCCTTAACGGCGGCATAGGGAGGAAACAGTTTTGACTAATTGCCGGCACATCCCTAAATAAATGTTTTACCAATTATGTGGAAAATATTGAAGTAAGCGCACTCCCTCCTAAACCGCTCATCAAATGCACTGAATGGAGATTAAAATTAACTTTATGTTTATTGTCTTGAACAATCAGACATTTTGACCTTCACTGTATTCATTTGGACTTATTTTCTCCGATCAGCATACAAACATGAACAGTGGTTACGCCAATATTGTGTAAGGGGCATTTCTTTGAGGGTTGCCTTGTTCTCTGAAAGCATTTGACCATGAAAGCAAGATTATTCATTTTAACCTTGACCGGATAATAACTTGGCTAATCCCAAGTAGATAGGATTAATTGCTAATAACAATAATAACATCTAGTTAACCAGTGAAGTGTGACGAAATCACTTTTCGATGACAGCAATCATAACGGTCATTACTAGTTACATATTTTACAGATGTGCTTAAATCCGGTCACGCATTCCAAATTGCGTAGGAATGTGGAATATTTTTTAATTATCCTAGTTGAAACCTTCGTCCAAAACTTGTTAGGGTGATAGACATTTTCCTCATATGGCTCTACTGACCTTTGAGCTTATAAAACTGCTTAGCAATGACAAATCGTGCTTAGCAGAATATAAGCCAAGCGGCATGTAACTTGTATGTTTTTACAGTCAAAATTGAAATTTTCAGTTTTCATCGTCCGCTATTTTGTTCTTTTAATTATTGCGTAACTTTCACTTGCCTCGAAAATATTCTAACGAGAGGCGAATCAAATAAAAAGAAGGTTTACTTTGCAATGAACGATACTGAAGTTAACGTTTAAGAGGAAAAACCTGGAAATTAACATACAAAAGCCGTTAACTCAAACATCTGTTCATCGGTCAAATATTTCGTAATTGAGATACTGAAATATAGAAATACTCGTATGGCGTCAATATTTGTATCTTCACCAGAAAGTGCAGGCATTTGAATAAGTTAATAACAATTTTTTTAGTTAACTTTGTATTTTACCTACTCAAATTTACCTTTATTTCGTTAGGGTTTGAAATGATCTGTTGTTTTGTTGCCTCCTTTTGTCTTAAATGGTATTCAGTGGCTAAATTTAATAACTGCGTAGGTTTGTCATCAGTATAAAAACATCAAAATCTTACCATTTTCTGTTGCCGATCTGCATTGGCGCGTTTGAACGCCAAAGCGCTCAAGTGGTGGGAAGTAAATTATATTTTATACACAAACCATAAAAACAAGAGTAGCATTGCATAAAACGTCGAGAGCCTACCACACTATCAATTTGTTGATCAGCAATTTGATATCATTGATGCACGCCGTTGAATATTTCGTTCCCCGTGGTAAAAGATAAAGCGTCTGTCTCGACTAACAGGTCACATCACTGATGCTTGAAAATAATACGTGTTCGCTTGTAAGATACTATTATTTCAGTTGTCGTGCAAGGCAAGAGAAATAAGATCGGAGTCTCACACAATAACTCTCGGAAAACAAAGCTGCATTCCGAATGGAAATGTGAGCCCTCAAGATCAACCTGAACGCAGGAACAGCTAAAACAATTATAAACAACAAGCACGTCCATGATTCCTGATAACTTATACCAAAAAGCTCGAGAATTGCTTTCGATAAACTGCGGGTCATCAAAGGGCCCTTTGTACTGAACTCAGCATTGAAATATCACAGCGGGAAGGTTGTCTCACTGCATTTTTGATCCAAGGACTTTTCCACACAGAGACTATATTTTCCCAGCCGTATACCCCGAACCAATGATCAATATACTGGAATCGACACCTGGTTTATATCCAGCCCCTAGATTTCACACTTCTACCTTTTTCTGTTTGGTCATTTTGTTCTTCAATATTTAATACAAAACGCAGCTCTCATTCTGGGCCAAGGCTTTGCCCTGTTGAAGCGACGCCTTGATTGTGCTTTTCTTTGCGCGTAAGCTATAGTCGCACGTTCAGGTTTAACCAAAGCAATTTCACCGTTGGTTGTTTAATTAAAGGTTGCAACGTAAATCTTATAACCTACACAATGTCTATAAGCCCGAGGGCTTCTCCAAGTTCAAGTCATCTTTGATACTTTATATTCATAAGCTTTGAAGGTTTGTTGCGTGTCATATTTGTGGCCTATAGCAAAATGAATTTTAAATTTAAGTTGTTGTTTTTTCTGAATATTTTAGGTATTTTTAATGTGTGTTTTTTATGCGTGAAATAATTGTTTACTGTATGTGTCTTATAGTTTGATCTACTTCGGGGTTGAATACATTAATTGTGCAGCAGCGCGGGGATTGGTTAATATTTGAATGTCATTATTTGTGACGATGTGTATAGGGCACGAGGTTGATTTATTTATAAGCCTTTTATATGATTATTTTATATTCATTTGAAATACACTTAATCATTTAATTTACAAGTAATAAGAGCTGCACGATTATCAAACCAGAAAGATACTTGAATAAATTCAGATAAGTCGCACTTTCAAAAATTACTTTTTATAGACCGTTATTGCATACAACTTGTGTCGACAGTTAAATCGGTATTGACACTTACAACACATTAACTTCTACGCCATAATGTTATCATACACGACAGATAGCAACACACTTATCAAACCCTATGTCGCATTAACATGGAAACCAGTGCGAGTACAACCAATTGTTGAGTTAGACCTGAGCGTGTGTGCGTCAAAGGTACCAGTACACGACGTGTGGCGTTAGGCGTGTCGTGGCCGAGCGTTTAAGAGCACCTGAATCAAGCTCTGGCATGGTGTTTCCGATCAGCAGAGTGTGGGTTCAAGTCCAGGTCGTGGCACGTGTGTCCGTGGGCAAGATACTTTATCATAGTTGTTTTGTCCGTTGGATGTGACATTAAGCCGTAGGTCCCGTGTACTCGGATTGGAAGTGCAAGTAAAATAATCCAGCACTAGGCCTATCGTTGAAAAGTAGGGTTAACCCCGGTGTTTCTGGTTCACATAGCAAGCACCCTTGTTTACAGGTTTCTTCAGGCTTGAGAGCTACACTTGTGGGGAATCTTTTGTTTCATTACCAGAAATATATAACACTAATACTACAAACATGTTTGATAAAACTATCCAACAGATTTATTACAACTTTTCATTCTGAAATGTAACGGAAACTTGGTACCACCAGTAGTTGGCTTTCTCCCATACAGTGGTCCGCCGGCATGAATTACGGACAAGTGCAAAAACTAACAGACCAGTGAACTGAAAATATAACTGGTCCTGCTGGCTAGTCACTGACAAAATTAGGGGCAGGCACCGGTAGTTGTCGTGAGAACTGTTTCCGTCCGAAATCAAATTGTCTGGACAAGAACATTGTTTCTCATTATTTTGACAAATCGAAAGCAGATAATCAAGCACGTGAATAAACGGTTACCCCTACAGGTATTTGTATCAACAACGTAACCGCCCGAATCTTGATTTGTGTTGTACGGGTTGACCGTCTGCAAGACGTTCATATTGAAATATAAGGATTTAAATGAATCTTCATCGAAAACAACGGTACATCACGTTTAAGAATTGTGTCAGTAACTCCCTTATCTCTTATACATATGTAACTTTCCAATTTGTTAAATGTGTTATCAACTGTGCGCCCAAACGTATCGACCAACATTAGGGCTTTATTTATAGATTAACTTGGACTTGCCCTTTCGTACCAGGGCCATTCTGCCGGACTCCAGACCCCAGTGGATCCGACCACTTTCAGAATCAGCAACAATGTAAATAGTGATAACGTTCGAAGGGCATCGTCCGTTGGGAAAACTCAGGGTTTATACAAGCTGTTGTCTCTGTGTTTGTCAAGCTTCAATAAAACATCCCGTCGGGAAAAGCACACTCTAAGCAAACAACCCCAAAGAGATGATTTGTTGATTTGGATGATGGGGACACGTTCATTTGTTGCAGGAGCGAATTTGTGAGAAACTTCTTGCCTTTTTGTTTTCCAATTACTGTCTGCGTAATTACGAAGTGTCCTTCCTCTCTCAAACCTGCAAATTTAAATATCAAAGTACCACTTTTGTATCGCCTAAGTACACGACTCACATGAAGGCCTATTTCAAGGTTGCATTTACTTTCATGTTACCGGTACTAGTTTCACTTTCATGCTGGTATTTTTTCCTGGGCCCGGCACGCAGAAAGCTTTTAATGACAGTATACACGTGCACGCCTATAGTTCAACGTTCGATAATTAATCATCCGGGCATTTCTTTTAGAATTGCCCAACGTGTCGTCACAGTAGACTTTATGCTAGTCTATTTTCAAACTTGTGGTAGTGGTAAAGTTTTACGGCCGTTTGTCAGTGGCTACGTTGTCATTGCAGTCAATAGCCGTATAGCCGAAGTCGCTTGATTCAGACGCAGTATAAGTATCGATTGCGTTAATAATGTCACCACACAGTATAGATCCCTTGAATATGACGTCACAAGCCCAAACAGCGCCCTCGCTGTGGTCAACGGAAGACCTAGGCCTATATCATTGGCTGAGACTTGTAGTCGGTGCGTACACACGTGACGTTTCCATTATTTGACCTCGGCGATGGCGGCCAATGCAAGGGATCTATATAATACGCTTCTGTTAGAATCTTACTTTCCCTTCTCCTAAATCAGGTTTAAATGTAAACTCTTCCATGTTTACACTTCATTCATGTTCTCTGGCTCGACATTGTAATAGAACTGATATTGTGGTAGGTCAGAAATGAAGATATTCTGTAAACCGTTCCCATTCCGTTAGAAATGGTTTGTGAGAGATGAGTTATGCTCGGGCAATTCCTACTTCAATTTGAGACAACAACCGCTTTCGTTTAAACTGGTTCCTTTAAATAAAACAAAATCAGATTTCCAAGTCTTGAAATAAATTGTGAATAATGTTTCAAGATGCCATACCTTACGTTTTGTAGACACCTTTTGCTTCCCCGATTGATTCTATACACTTACTTCATTTTGCAACTTTTGGGAATTTTCTTTTCCAATAAGGATCCTGGATTCCCATGATTCAAATTATGAATTCCACTACATCTTCAGATACTGCATCAAGGTAGAAAGGGGGATACGTTTTGAACAGTTTTGTTTCTGCATAAAGAGAAGTCGATAACTTGTTAAGGTTTCAAGATAACAAGGCGGGTTAATTGCCCATGCGACCCTCCCTTCCTTCAACTTTGGCGCCAAAGTCCAAGGGTATCGAATTACAGCACACCACACAACCTCGTGCTCTGGGGAGGATATTTAATACATCACTTCCTCAACATGTTCGTCTTCGGGCTTTGGAGGGAATGCAATGATAATAACGTCTTGTTTTCAATCAATCGCCAATTGACACAACGGTGTTCTTGGTTTTGGACGGGGGTGTACGGTGTGGACATAGCCTTGATTTTATGATTTTTCGTCTTTTTGGGTGTGTTTTTCACCGGGAAGCAAAGTTGCTGGAAGAAATAGTGAGACGGGGTTTGAAGAGTTTAGGATGCAGGTTGGTTTACATTAAGATGCCTTTGGCGAAATTTGTTTGCTTTTTGGCTGTGATGCAAGGCGACACTAACATCAGGTACAAAATAAACAGAAGTTTAGAAGTCTCTGTATATGCATCTGAAACACAAATCATAGAGTCGTTAAAGTTGTTAACTTTAAAACAAGAATTCAATTCGAGGAATGTTCTATTTTTTACTTCGTTAATTAAATACTTTGCAACTGTATACTGATACAAACAAAATCTGGAGACAGTCTTTTTCTGGGTAGTTCTCGGGTTTCTAATGGAAGTGTCATCTTAATGCTTCAGGGTATGATGTCAGCCTGACTATCGAACATGCCCTCTACAGGACACTGGATAGTTTGTGTAGCCTTGAGGAGAACATTTATAAGACGAAAAAGTATTCCAAAAATTAAAACAATACTGGTTGCATAGCTTCAACGCATTGTTCACGTATGTGTTTAGCATATAATTTGATGTTGTCAGTGTTTAAAAAGTAGGCCATAAACCGCTTACACATAAAAAATAAGCTAACTTCAAAGAAATGTTTCTTACCAGAAAATTGTTTTACAAGCCAAAGAAAACCATGTTTAATGCAATGTGTGGACTGGCTCCCAGCTTATTGTTGCCTAAGATGAAGCAACATTTTGCTGATGGGCCCGGGGCAAAGTTTCATAGAGCTGCTTAAGCGACAGCTTTTTGCTAAGCAGAAATGAGCAGGATACCTGTCACACGATGTACAAGTGGCATTGGAGTTTGGCTGGTAACCTTATTCTGGTAAGTATTACTTTTGTTGTGTTTAGCTATACCTTTTGTAATTGTAGCAGCTCTATGTAAGTTGGACCAAGTTACACACACATCAAAAGATAAATTGCAAAATATTGGCCATCGAGGATACCACAAGGGACTTGCCACGTGGTACGAATACTTGATTTCAACCTTTATTAGAACGTTTTATGTTTATTTTTCAGCGCCATAATAATTAGTGGGGAATAGCCCGCATATTTTTGCAAAACAAGAAGTAAAGACAAAATGCCTTCAGCTTTTTTTTTAATTAAACAAACGTAAAATGTACTATTTCTGACTTTCAAGAGAGTTTGTTGCATTCGTCTGAAAAAGATAGTTTGAGTTTTCATTTAGATGTTGATCAAAATGTATTTTTCAGATGTTTTTTTATTGGACCGATACCACTGCATGGTATTAGCTTACATGACCTCGACGATTATAATTAAACATGTATAGACAGACATCCGCATTAAATATATCTCTCGGTTTTGTGACATAATTATTGTTGTACTTTTGGTGAGGAGTTATAATTATACAGATTATTTCTGGCGACATCCGTACTTATAATATTTATCTCTCCGTTTTTTTGACAGAGTGATTTTTCTTTTTAAGGTTTTTATTAGTTAATCTATTCCCAACCTGTCAAAATGTCATCATTGATCAATAAGTGAACACGCTTATAAGAGAAAAATGATTTTTCAGTAAACAAATTGTGCAAGTTTGTATCAGGCTAATCGATTGCGGTGATTGGAATAAACACAATTTATTTGTTAGGCTTAAAATGTTATTTCCTTGCCCACGGCAGCATTATTTTTATAGAGTTTGTAAACCGCTATTTTCGAGAGGGTGGGTAAAGTGTGAGTTTTATCATCAGTGTGCACTCAGATTATATTAATTATCAATCATTCAATTACCGATTCTCGACTGACTCTAAAATATCATGACCTTCATGAACTTCTTTCAAAGGGTTTGTTCACACGTGAGATTACGTCATTTCATTTCTGTAGTATACCCATAAATATGTGGATCGATACATTCATTTGACGGACATTTTTAACATTGCAAGTGCGTGCATTCTGCAGAATTACGAAACATATGTTAACAATGGCCGCAATCGAATCACAAAATGATAACAATGTAGTTATGGCTGATGTAATGTAAATTTTAAATTATTTTAGTGAAAGTGTACTTGTAGCCTCCCGATCACAGATCTGACCACAAGTACTCTCATGTGGTATCAGTTTTGTTTCAAAAGCTTTTAAGATCGGGTCTCTCATAATGTGCGGCTTCTTTGCTCCTATCCACAAGTAAATGTCAAAGCTGATAGCAAAATGTGTTTACTAAAGATCGTCCACAGAACACCTGGGGCTTCGATTTCATTGGAAGTCCAGTGGGGCTTCATCGGGAAGTGAACCCCCGTCCGGATGTTTGAAGGCATCTTTAAGTGCTTTATATCCATTTGCTGTAACCAAGGGAGCATTGAAGCCCAAATGTCCCCAGGTTAGAAAACAGTGAATGAGTAAACAAATGCTACGGATCTCTAGATCCCCACCTATGCAGTATAACTGAGTTGTTTTCATTTTTTCCGTATAGAACTTTCGCTTCACGCGTCGCACAATCCCCAGCGGAAGTAGGCGTATCGCTGTTTGTGTTTTGTTTGTGCTTTCACATAGTAACGGGAAAAGAAGGTTTCGTATGTTTTGAGTGATCAAGGAAGAGCTGGCAGATGTTTTGCTGCTGGTTTGCTTCCTGCCTCAGCCGCTGAATTACCACAAACCAAAAAATAGGTAGTTTGACAATGAATAAACTGGAATCTGAGAGAAACAAACTAACAACATGATTTTTTATCAAACGGCATTTGATACCCAGTGTCATTAAACTTTCAAGTTGTTACGATCCAAGTTTTATTTCCAAGCTATCCGTAAAAATAAATCACTCAAAAAGCCTGAACTTCCCCAGATGCAACAAAGAAATCAAACAAGGTGACACTGAAATAAAGAATCAAAGTGAACGCAACTATATCAACCACTTTTAACTTCGTTGGGGTTTAACAAACGTTCGGTGATTAGGGTTTTAAAATGAACATTTATGAAAGATCTTATACTAACTAAGACGTCAACAGGGAGAAGATACAGGCGATGACTTCACAAGCCGGCTCGTGTGGCACGTATTTCAATCTCTTATAAGTTATAAATGCACCGTTCGCAAGCAAAAATGTAATGTATAAAGCCACTCCCCCATAGTTCAAAATCAAAAACAAGATACCTTTCAAAAAACTAGATTCAGTTAATCAGCCCACGTGGTTCAACAAGCGATACCTGTGAAAACACACGCAGCAAGGTTATAAAGTATTTGTGTTACTCAACGTCCAACTGCTAGAATGCTATCACTTGAACTTCAAATCGTCCGTAATGGACCTCTAATTATAAAGTAAATACCGTCTGCACTTACACACACGGGACAACGAGCATCGTCAAATACCCGTGAATGCTTTTCTTCGAAGTGGTTTGCCAAGTAAGTTGCGCTTACGCGGGTCAACAACAGGAGACAAACACACCGATCCTTTTACACGCCCCGTAACACGTAGGGAAGTCAACAAAAATAATATTGAGACGGTTCGTAGGAATCATTGCGGAATAAGGATATTAAAAAGGATTACGTGTACTACCAACGCGATTCCTCCGCACTTTGATGTGTGCAGTTTCAGTTGGAGTCGCGGTGTGATTGCAATGTCAGTGTTCCAATTTCATGGCTCGGCTTACCGCCAGATTCTGCGCTTACGAACACCATTAAGCGCCGAATTTTTGCGCTAGCTTTGTAAGCGAAGAATGCATACTAACGTGGAGTATGCACGCGCACTAGCTAAAACTCACTTAAATACACTTGACGTTAGCGCAGAATTCCCTGCATCCGTAAGTGCAGATTCTTTTCATACGGTAAGCAAAGCCATGACCTTTGGCCCCGAGCTTAAAGGGAATGTCGCATTGGTTCTGCGAAACCGGCCATATTTTATAATACCTCAAAATTCTTATTAAGTCTGGCAAATTTGTTTTCAAACTTAGAAACAAAGACTTTCAGTTCCTACAACTCTGATTAGAATTGTAGAAGCATGTTGTGAACATTATTCAGGAAGTGCGGGGATTTCTATAATGTTCAAATTACCGTTTATGGGCAGCTTCTTATTTTTCTCGAATGTAAACAAACGTTATTGATCGCAAACTTGAAGTTGTATACTGACCCCCCCCCCCCCCTATATACCGACGTCACACGCACACAGCTCCTGTCTGCGATGGTCTGTCACACTGCGTAGTAACATACAGGGAATCTGACTTCCAAAATGGCGCATCCAAGATTTATTGTGTGATGACGTCAGATAAATCTTCTCAATAATTATAGTCCTTCAACGGCATACACTTATTTGAAATTTATCATGTACTGAATAAAAAAATCACAAGGGCCTAAATTCAGTTATACCAAAAAATTATCACAAGCTTTAACTCCATGATTTTACATTACTGAGGCAACCATTTTACAACAACATCTAAATGTATACTAATAAAGATATAGTGTGTACGTTCCCAGTCTAATTGTGTTGGTATCTCACCATACAATATTAACTGGTACTTGCAGCATGGTTTGCCAGTTTTAGTTGACTGTTGTTATAAATCCTTCCATTATAGGTTTGTTCCACTAACATACATAGGGATTTAGATCGAGGTCAATCTGGGTCCATCTGGACTGAACAGATGTTAACACGTTATAAGATTAGATTGTACTCACGATCAGACAAAAGGCATTGTTTTCAATTATAAATGAGGTAAACAAAAAATGAGTATAAAGAAAATAATAGTTAAGCTATCTTTTACTTATTTACTCTTAAGTATAACACCATAAATAAATCATTCGAAGGAGACAATGTATGACTTGTGTAAGTCTGTCGTGTATTCGAACCAAGTGGGACCCGTGAAGTGCACGATTTTATAACTATGTTAAAGCAATGCACATGGAAACAAAATAAATGTAAAAGACGTCTTAAAGGGCAGGTTCGACATTCTGTTTATTTGCGTTTTATTGGGTTGTAGAACAACTTTAAACAAATACAACCGTATAACCATACTGGACTACAAAGAGATCTTTATTTGTAACCCGATTTCATAGCGCTGTTTATACACACAAATTTTCCTCACCACAAAAATATTGCTTTTTTCTACGATAGCTATATATACCAGACATAAGCACTGGTTGGTTATATTTGGGTGCCCGCTTATTTTTTCTTTGGCGGTAATTTGTTGAGCGAAATGTTTATTTTATAAAACTGTACTTTGGTCCAAAGTCAGTACCCCCCCCCCCATCCCATGTCTTGTATATATGTATAGAGAGCCTGTATAACACGTAAAGTGTATCATGAGTACCAAATTATTCACTCAACATCACGGGGGCGTGATGCCTGGATCAAAATAATACAATCAGCCTTGTAGGTTCAAAGTCGAATTACAATGATTCTCAGATCGAACAAGACGCAAAGTAACGTCGAACCCGACATGTGTATGTACTGGCATAGATAGGTAGAGGAAGGTGTCTTTTACAGTACTTTCGCGATTGCAATTTTGGGTAAAATTCCCAGTGAACTTTGAGTGTCTACCGACACAAGGTAATTACGTTCACTGAAAACCGGTTTTGTTGTACCGTGTAATAGAGCGTCTTCGTGAATAGCCAATTTGGATCAACTGTGACCTTTGAGTTTCTTCTGTCCTGGAACTTCCAACGGGAGAAAATCATGTCCCCGGAAAACCAGCTCAATGGGAAACTGGCGTGATCGATTCGGGGGAAAATGGCTGAATACATAAGCCGTATCGATGTGCCGGTAATCGGATATATTGCTCGTCAGATTGGCACATCCAGGGATTCTGCGCAGGTTACAGTCTATTAGTTTGGCGACTTAAACAAGTTCAAAGAGCTTTATGCTCGTATATATGTACCATAGCAAATGCTATTATTGGATGGATTTTGGTTAAGATTCGTACCTTATTCTCTTGTATGTTTGTAATGTTGCTAGAGGACTACGGACACTCTGAAGAAAACAAACTCCCGGGTCGGAATTGACCTGGATTCCGGGTCAAAGCATGGGGACTATCCATTTCCGCGTTAAAGCTAACCAATGAATTTGTTAAATAATAATAATAATAATAATAATAATAATAAAGAGGGAAAGGAAAGAGGAAAGACATCAAGATTGGCGGAACAAACCACTTCATGGCCGGTTCTTGAGATGCACTGAAGAAGTTGCCAGCAGCAAGTCCTGGAATTGGTTAAAGAGCGGAGAACTTAAGAAGGAAACAGAGGGCTTGATTACTACAGCACAAGACCAGTCTCTAAGAACAAATGTAATGAAGGCAAGGATAGAGAAAGCAAACGTCTCTCCTATGTGCAGAATGTGTAATAAGGCGGAGGAGACTGTATTTCATATTGTCAGTGAATGTAGTGTGATGGCCCAGACAGAGTACAAAGGAAGACATGACAAGTTGGCCAAAGTGATTCACTGGGATCTGTGTAAAAAGAATGGTGTCCAAGTGACTGCAAAATGGTACGAGCATGTTCCAGATAAAGTTGTAGAGACCGACCAGGTCAAGATCCTCTGGGACTTTAACATTCAGACTGATCATGTTATAGAACATAGGCGTCCGGATGTTGTAGTCTTAGATAAGACGAAGAAGATGTGTCATCTTATTCACATAGCTGTGCCGGGTGATATAAGGGTCGCTAAGAAGGAGACGGAAAAGATCCAAAAGTACCAAGACCTGGCATGGGAACTTCGTAAGATTTGGCAGGTGAAGGTGAAAGTAGTCCCTGTGGTGGTTAGAGCACTTGGCACCATTCCGAAAGCACTGGGGAAACATCTAGAGGAAATAGGGACACGTGTGAGGGTAGATCTACTACAGAAGGCGGCGCTTTTGGGAACAGCGAGGATTCTGAGAAAGACCCTTGAGATCTAAGGCTACGGGACGTAGCCCGACTCGAGGAGTTACCGGCACAAAAGAAAATGTGATCTTTCTTTTGCATGCTGTGATAGAATGAAATAATAAATAACATTTATAAAGCGCCTTTTTAAAGGTTTCAAGGCGCTGTACAAAGCATAACGAATAGACACAAATTTTAGTAACTTATGATAAAAGCAAAAAAGTTTTTAACATGGCTTTGAAGGATTCAAGAGATGATGCCTGACGGATGTGAAGAGGGAGATTGTTCCATAATGTCGGTGCACTGACTGTGAATGCTCGTTGGCCATACCGCGTATAGGTGCGGGGTGCAGGGGACAAGCTCAAATTAGAAGAAGAACGTAGATTGCGAGAACTGTGGGCTTTAGTAGAAATAAGGCTCTGAAGATAAGTAGGAGCTAGATCATGTCTGACTTTAAAAACAAGGAGGAAGACTTTGAAATGGATTCGTTTGTTAATAGGAAGCCAGTTAAGGGATTGAAGGACCGGTGTGATGTGCTCTCTGAATTTTTTCTCGGACAATTAAGCGTGCTGCACTGTTTTGGATGCGATGGAGGGGAAGGGTGGATGTTGCTGGTAATCCATGTAGGAGGCTGTTACAATAATCCAACTGTGAAGACACAAAAGCATCGACAAGGCGTTTAGTGGAGTACTGGTCAAGATAACGGCGCAATCTGCCGACTTTGTACATCCCATAAGATACAACACGACATACATTACGAATGTGCTGATCCTTTTGTAATGTGTTGTCAAGCATTACCCCGAGATCTCTGACAGAATCAGATACGCTCACAACATTTCCATTGATCTGTACGTTCAAGAGTGGGTGTACTCCAAAAGCGCGAGGTGAAGTGGATGAACTTGGTTTTTGGCATGTTGAACATGAGCTTGTTCGCAGTAGCCCATGATTGTAATGTCAGCTATGCATTTCTCAATTTCGTTTAATCGATGAGTGCTGTTCTGTGCGGCTCAACAGAACTTACAATTGAATACCATCAGCGTGTATCATGTGATGAATGCCATTGTGAGATTTGATGGTAGCACTCAGAGGACCCGTGTAAAGAATAAACTCCAATGGTCCCATAACTGAGCCTTGCGGCACACCCAATGAAAGTGGAAAAGACTTTGAAACAGCATGTTTAACCAGTATACGTTGTTCCCGATTTTCCAAGTATGATGCTAACCAAGCATGAGCTGTACCACCAATACCATATCTGAATTTAAGACATTGAATGAGAATGTTATGGTCAATGGTGTCAAATGCAGCCGAGAAATCAAGGAGGACTAACATGGCTTCAGAACCTTTGTCTATGGCGAGAAGAAGATCAATCTGAACCCGTAACAATGCTGTTTCTGTAGAGTGGTACGCCGACGATACGCTGATTGTGTCTCAGAGAACCTATTCAGTCGTTACTTTTGCAACTCTCGGATTATTGTGGAAGTACGGATACAAATGTAAAACGTTCCATGAGCAACTATAAACCATCTATATCCATCACTCTTAGAGGTCCCTGGTCATAAACAACCATCTAGGTCGGACTGACCCAGAAGCTGGTTAGACAATGTGGTTTGAACTCGGAGTCTGCGTCAGTTTGACCTATTTCCTGGTCACCCTGACCCAGGGATGGCCGTCAGACTCCTGGAAGACGGAATTGGGTAAAATCTGACCTGGGAGTTCTCAGAGTAGTTGAACACTCTCAAAAATGCAAGCTACTATCAAAATAAAATACAGCGCTTAAAAGCGCAATTAAATATGTCCTTGCGCCCTTGGGCGGGGGAAGCGGAATACTAGTACCTATTTTTGGCCTACGGAACACTGGTGCAGCAACAACAAAAACTGGCGCCTTATATGGGCCTATAAAGAACACTGGTGTCTAAGGCGTACGGAACGCTGGTGCGGGGCCTGCAGAACACTGTTGCCTGAAGGTTTTTTACTTTACGCTGTTCATGAGCACCTTGAGATGGCATCTTGAGATGGCTGTGCCAGATTCCTTACGATCTAGTCAGGACAAGCCTTGTTTTGTCTACTAACCTCTGGACTTATCTCGATTTGCGTAGGCGGCATCCTTGATGCATTACCAAAGTTTGCCAGCCCCTTTGCCGTTATTCTGCCCAATACATCCTTGGCTGGGTTTAGTGGTTCTTTGAGGTAACCATTGCGTATCTTCACTTGCCTGCCGACTCCTAATATGCTGCGAAGGCAGAACGTCTCAAAGACAATATCTAATCTGTTTTGATCTTCTTTATGACTGTCCGGTCATCAGCACTTAACAGTACTATTGATGGGTATGATACAGTTTCATCTTTGTGTGGTTGATGATACTTTTTGAGATCCAGATGTTATTCCGTCATTGGAAGGCTGTCCCTACCCCCCCCCCTGCTTTCTTGATTCATGATTATATCATTTGAGCTTTTTCCATTTTCTGCTGTTGCTGTCGTACAGAAACTTGTCTGTTTGTTCTGGCCTGTGTTTTTTTAGTTCAATGTTGATGCTGTACTTATTTTCACTGATAACTGTGCCTTGCTGTTTTGGCGATGTTTATTTGATGGACTTGTAGACCCTGTCTGCCAGCGTTTGAATGTCATCGGGGGTAACTGCAATTATAGGAAGATATCACTATACGGAACACCGGTGCCTAGTGGCCTACAGAACATCAGGCCCGGCACCCGGCGTTGGATTGATAGCAATCTGCATTTATAACTGCCACATAAACACCTTCTTACCTCCACTGCCACTACACCCAAGGGTGTTAAATTTTTAATAACACCCAATTCGGTGTTATTTCGACACTAACTAGATTCAGGCAGTTAACACTGTTGGGTGTCAATGTATCTCTTTCTTGGTGTCTCCAGATGATCACAACCATTGGTGTTAATCAACACTAGACTTTCGTGTTAAAGTACACCAGTATTGGTGTTAAATAATTTAAAAAAAACAATTGTGGGACTAAACCACAAGCATTGAATTAATATAAAATGTTTCCATCTTGACGTATTACACCATTAACAAATTCCTTCTTCAAGCATACATAGCCACATAAGTTAACTACTCAAATAAAAAATAATCGTATAGCCCCTATGTAAGTCTAACACTCTTCCAGCATAACATTATTCACATTAACCATTCCATTGTCATTGTATTAAAGCTACACAGGTATAGAAATTGATGTAGGTCTAACACAAGAATGTAATGCAAACGTTCTTGTAGTTTCGAACTACACCACACATCTAAGGGAACCAATTATTTTTTTTCAATGTAGGATATTTGAACCATAAAATAGTTCTTAGACAATGGTATGCGCTCGGGGAATGTTTCTTTAAAATGAACGTCTTTGGTGAGCTTCAACTAAGATACATAGTTGAGTGATAAGCTGTCAGCTTTTTTCTACTCTGAAGTCCCGCACTTGATGCTGCTCCTCCTCGGCTAGCAGCTAGTCTTGATTGCAACTAGAAGAAGTCAATATATTAAAATATTGTTAATAACTTGCTATTTTACTAACTTCGAGTTTACCAGCAGACGACATTATTCTTCGAGAAAGCAGTTCGAAATGATTCTCAATTTAAACCGATTAATTAAACAAAAATTAATAACGTGTCTACACTTTTTAATAAGTTCAACAGATTGTCATTTAGACTGAATATTGCCTATTGTATAGTATTATAGGCAATAGGCCTATTCGTATGTCTGATTATGCGTTTGATAAATTAATAAACTAGTATCACACAATAACTCCTTGCAACACACTTTGGTAAGTAAAGTGCTTTGTGGATCGATGGACCGAAAAGAAAGATGGCTGCCTTCTCATCAACATCCAACCAATGGAACTCCATGATTAATCGCGCATGCTCATTCCATAACAGCTACAACAACTTGGTGTTAAATATCTTGGCAAAATACGGACAATCTAAAAATTTCACCCAATATGTTATTCTAACACCAACATTAGCACCAAATTCTTAACACCTGCGCAATGTTACAGGTTTAACACTGGTTTTTGCAGTGGATAAACTCTTAAAAGTTCGAATATGGAAAAGTTATAAAGGAAAACAACGATGAATACGTTTCGGCGCAAAGTAATTTGTGCCTAACAGCCTTGCAGCTCCTCGTTTGTGAGGTTCCTGCACTCGACACAGAGTTACTACTCTAGCCATTAAAATGATCGCCTCAGTAACCTTGCGTCTCTAATAGCTTGTAAACATTTCATCTGTCTGCTCACTTGGAAAATGTGACAACTCGATTAGGCAATGTGTGTACTTATTGCTCTTCGGTGTGTCGTTGAAGGGTGGGAGGTACAATTTGCCCCTTCTCTTTCAAAACGTCTGCTCGTTTAGTTATCTTAATTTTCTGGAATATAAATGCATGTATTTAACCTGCGACAACAGTTACTAAAGGACTGGACAAGGGTATCCACAAAGTTCGTATGTGCTCGCAGGTGTAATACTGTACTTTTCATTTTTAATTATTTTTTAATTTATCAGAGCTTTCGACGACTCACTAACTTCAAAGACATGAGCCATACTTGTAATTGCAAAACAATAGTTCTACCCCCCAAAAAAGATTGTTGTCAAACAGCAGACAAAGCCCAGGAACATTAGTTCATTAAAATTGGGTTTACCTGAGATTCCTACATGAATTTGCGATGAACGCCCAGCTTCCTTATGTACTATTGTATGGAAGTGTGGTGCAACTTTTCCCTAATGGCATGACTAAGATGCGGTAAATGCACTTTAATTGTGTTTCTTGATTGCTCATACTCTTGATTTGATCCAATCAGATATGAAATGGTTTATTGAAAAAAAAATTTTTTTTAAAAAACATCGCAGCCAAAGGCTGAATGGCAGTCTAATTACAATGAGTTAAAAGTTGACAATTTACAAAGAGTTACACAATGCACAATTAGAGTTGAAAAATGTTCAGGGGGACTATCATTATTCAAAGACGCATTGGATTTTGAAGAATTCGGACTTAAACTGTGAAGACATCTGTCAAGGCAGTCGTTCCTCTCATTACACTGAACTAACAACCTTGGGTGTGACAGGCTAGACTATCGGCGCAGGGAACGACAATTGGAGGGACCCTAATTTGACGCATACACTTGGGTTCCTTCGCTGTTGATCCAACCATCTTTGCATCAGCTGCACCCAAGAGGAAAATGTATTAGCGGTGAAGATCAAACGATAAGATTGCTCTTGGGATATTTGGACAAGGGCCATTTATGCAGAAAATAAAATCGATTCCAATTTCGGAGAAGAATTTGATTTTAGGACGCCATTAACACATTTTTCTTGATGGTTGAATTGAAGATCTATTTAGGCACTCAGCAGTTTTACATCTTGACAGCCTAACAGTACGGGAAACAAATAGTTCTGCGTCCTTCGGAAACTCTCACAAGCGTAAAATTTCGAGAGAGGAAAAAGGTCGTGGTCCGTGAACGTAAAAATTACGAGACATTTCCGTTGCAGGTGGCGCAATTCCACTAAGCAAACAGGGACAAGAGTGTCTGATCACTGGGTCAACATCAAAATAACTCAGGGCATTAAAAGTAACCCAAAACTCTGCAATTCAGTTTTGCGCCTCTGCGAGGGGGTCAAGTTTAAATATATCCAGTTTG